>PVKV010006553.1:0-104070 GCA_004027835.1 Alouatta palliata
GATCTCGGCCCAATGCAACCTCCGCCTCCCAGAGCAATTCTCCTGCCACAGCCTCCCGAGGAGCTGGGATTTATAGGCACCCGCCATTATGCCTAGCTAATTTTTATATTTTTTTAGAGACAGGGTTTCACCATGTTGGTCAGGCTGGTTTTGAACTCCTGACCTCAGGTGATCCGCCAGCCTAAGCCTCCCAAAGTGCTGGGATTACAGGCGTGAGCCACCATGCCCAGCCTAAAATTTTGAACACTCATCTAAGTGTTCATAGTGTGAAAAGTTCTCCATTCTCCTCCCCACCCCTGTCCCACCTAGATCTGAAGCCTAGCAGGCAGAGGCCTTCTCCAGGAATTTCTGGAACCTCTCAGTTTCCCTTCCCAGAGGCAAACACTGGTACCTGATTCTTGGGTCTCTTTTAAGAAATAATCTATGATTATACAATCTTATATAATAAGCACACTAGTGTTCTGTAGATTCTGTTATAAATACGCTTTTCATTTTTTTGGACTTTCTATCACAATGTGTGTCTCTGATCTTTTACTATAAGTATGTAGGATGCTGCTGCCATCTTTTTTAACATGGCACTGATGGGTGTAGTACAATTTACTTCACCAGTCCCCATTGAGAGGCACTGCATGTTTCCTCTCCTGAGTTCTGCTATTTCAAATAATTAATATCCTTGGGCACGCGTCTGCGTGCACACAGGCAGAGGGCGCTGTGGGATTCATTCCCAACAGTGCATTCATTGTCCCATCCTGTGGCCGTCTCATCTCAGTATCATCTGGTTTCAGTCACTGTCTTCCCCCATGACATTTGGATTCTACTCTCGCACAGGGGTGTTTGGCTGAGCAGTCAGGGGGTTTGCCAGGGTAGCTGGAGCCAGTGTGGGACTCCCTCAGGAGAGCCTCACTTATTTCAGAGAAGGGCCGCATGGGCGCATTAATACTGTAGGTTTTGCAGGTTGTACATCTCTGTTTTAACTGTTTAACGTCATCATCATAGCACTGAAGAAACCATTGACAATACATAAGTGGATGAGCATGGTTCTGGTCTAGTAGACCTTTATTTAAAAAGAAAAAAAAAAAAAAAAAACAGGCAGCAGGCTGGACTTGGCTCTCAGATCATAGTTTACCAACCTTTGGCGTATTTGGCTGTTGAAGACCTGTGCACCAGGCTCCATTGTTGGCACGGGGACTGCTGCAGGGAAGGACATGGAACCAACCCTGGCAGTTGGAATACAGCTCACTGGTATAAGCAAGCAGGTGTGGAGTAACCTGATGACATGGAAGAGGATTTTTGGACTTGGACTGGGGGCTGGTCATGGATGTCTTTCTGGGAGCAGTGACATCAGAAGCTGAAAACCAAGGTCCTAACTGTGAGTCAGGCACAGTGGGGAGTGTGGGAAACTAAAAGAAGCTTAGTATTGTGGAGGTGTGGTAGGCATAGAGCAGGCAGCAGGAGAGGTAAGGTCTGGAGAGATGAACCAGGCCACACAGGCCATGAGGCTGGCTGTGCAGAGAGGCTGGACTTCATCTTGACAGCTTGGACAGAGGGGGTGCAAAGGCTGGGCTTCAGGAGAGTGCTACACTTCTGGCTGAAGGAAAGCAGGGAGGCTGTGGACAGCCAGGAGGCCATCAGAAGCCGAGGGGATAGGGATAAAGTCAGGTTGTAGCATGTGAAATGGTCCAAGGCAAGCAGCTCAGGACTAAAAGCTGGGATGACACAGTTGAACTAAACGTTTCCATGATTTTTTTGCATCCTGTGACCCCAAACATGGGGTCCTGCTCATCCCTCAAGGTCCAACCCAAAATGTCCCTTCATCATTAGAGCCTCTCCTGGGGCAGAATGACAGGCTCTTTCCTCCACTTTCATGACACCGTACTGGGGAATACTTGTCACAGCAGTGTTTCCCCACTGAGGCCTCAGAGTAAGTACTAATTAATGCTTGCTATATTAAATTAAACAGCAAGGTGAATTAACTGGGGTAGAGGTGGCTGCTGAGCCACTCTTTACAGTTGCAGAAACTGAGACTCAGAAGGCTCAGCAGTTTGCCCAAATGGTACGTGCAAGGATTCTGACCAGTCTGGTCATTTCTGCAGAAAAATTGGCCTTGTCTGCCTCTCTAGACTGAAACTTTTCTTGCTTCTGCTCACAATTTCCTGAATTATTAATCTGCAAGGCAGTTAGTGGAGCAGGAGCAAGAGGCACACTTTGCAGGAAGGTAAAACGAGTCAAGATGCATTTGGTTTCCAGAGAGTCCATCATCTGGTATTCCAAATGCTAACAGGGAAATTCAACCCCCTTCTTCTAAATCCCAGCCGAGACGATGTCGCCAAGACCGTCCTGCTGGGCGGCAGGGACCTGGGCCTGGAGAAGTGCCTGGAATTCTTGGACAATCCGGATGGTGAGGCTGTTAAAGCCCATGTCCAGAGCACTCCAGCAGCTGGGCTGGGGGAATTCTTTTGGCTCCATTTATTGCAGCCTATTTTTAGAGAGCACTTCAGACTGGGGTGGGAGTTTTCTGCTGTCTCTGCCCTCAACTGGGTCATTTCTACCCTATCCTCTCCCCACTCCCTACCTCCACCCCAACCAAGACAGATGCCAGATGTGGCTGTGGTCTTTGATGCCAGTGTTCTTCTCCTTCCAGAACCCTCTATGTGTAGCTTTTGTCCATCTTTTTGATTATAGCCTTCCTTGTGAGTGCAGGGTGGTATTGTGGTCTTGATTTGGTTCCCTAAAGATCAGTGAGGCTGAGAGCATCTTTTCATGTGCTTATTGGCCACTTGTAGATTGTCTTAGGAGAAATATCTACTTAGATACATTGCCTGTTTTTAAATTGGGTTATTTGCCTTATTATTGTTGAATTATAAGAGTTCTTTATACACTATGGACACTAGACCCTTATTAGATACATGGGTTGCACATATTTTTCCCCCCATTCTGTGTCTTTACTTATTTTTAATAGAGCAAAGAAAACATGGGAAGCTGAGGATAGGAATGTGGAGATGGGCAGTGAAGGGTCACTGGGCTCCTGCTCAGCCTCTTGCCTGGGAACCCAGGTGCACTAAACTGGCTTTAGGGGCTGCTCTCCCCTGCTGCAAGCTGGGCCAACTCAGCCCCCTTCCTTCATTGTCCTCCTCCAAATCAGAGATTCGGAAGGGCACAAGACAATGCCCCTGCATTGATGGCGTCTGGCAGCTTCCTGACTCCTGAAGACCTGCCAGCTGTCCAGCCCTCCAGGAGATGGACTTGTAGGTGGGTGGCCCAGGATAGGTGGGGTTTTGATTGTTCCATATCTGCTTTCTGTCTCCCAACCACATCTAGACATTCCACAAGTGTGGGCGCTGGGCACTGTACCTGCCTTCATGGAGCCCAAGAACAGATAGTAAACAAGTAAACATACAAATGGAGAACTGCAAGCCATGAGCGCTCATAGTAGGAAGAGCCTGGGAGAGGAGGAAAGGGTAAGGGAAACCCTGTCTGAGTTGGCCCAGTTAAGCCGAGCCTCAGTTTACTCATTGGCAAAATGGGGCCAGGGGTAACTCCACCTACTTCACAATGTTGCCTTGAAGGCCAACTATCACGAAAGAGCAATAAAGTGCTAATTTCTATTACTTTAAGCTTGCCATAGGTGCTTGAAGGGTGTCTCTGGGTTGAGAAAAGGCGGGGGAGGAGGTGGGTGGGCTAAAGGAGAAAGAAGCGACTTTCTATTAGATCCTCCCCAAAAGTCTGCCAAAAGGGTGGCGCAAACCTCAGGATAGGGCCCATTCCCTTCTCTGGGGCGCATCAGAGTCCCGGAACCACACGGTTCTGTACAGGCGGGCAAAGGCCAGGTTTTATAAACTGAAGGCAAAATCAGGATAGGCAGAGGTTGGTGCTATCAGCGGAGCAGGCTCTGGTTGGGGGTTGGCGCTTTGTATTTATTGTGATTACACGCTGGGGAGGGAGACCAGGCTCCCGGGAGGCGCCAGTGTTGGAGGGTAGCAGAGCCCTCTTACTATAACAGAGGCCTCGCGCGCTGGGACCTGGATGCAGTGTCTGGGACTCCGCCCTTGCACTCGCCACTCGGCGGCTCATCTCGGCCCCGCCCCTTCGTGTAGTCGCGCTCCCAATCCCCTCGCCCCCTGTGCTGATTCCTCGGCTCCGCTTGTCCACGCCTCCTGCGCTCCCTTCCCTACACGCTCCGCTAAGCCCCGCCCCCGCGCGCAGCCCCGCCCCCAGCTCGCCCTCAGGCCCCGCCCCCTCACGGCCTCGCCCCCTCTAGGGCCACATTCCTCCGGCCGGGCCTCGCGCTGCGCCTAGCGGGCGGAGGCGGAGGGGCGGGCTCGGCTGGCCTGGGGCACGGAGTCGGGGCCGGATCCGCGGGAGCCGGCGGCCACTGGGCCAGGAGCCCCGACGTGGTCGCGTGGCGGGTGTTCGTGTCTCCGGGTGGCCGGGTGTCCGCCCCGGCATCTGGCGGCCGCTGGCGGGAGTCGGCGGCCTCGGCTGGGCCTGGGTCCCGGGTCCCGGCCCGGCCCGCTCCCGCTACGGCCGCCATGTGGTGCCTGCACTGCAACTCGGAGAGGACCCAGTCCCTGCTGGAGCTGGAGCTTGACAGCGGGTGAGGGCGCGGCGCCGGGCAAGCGGCCTTCCTGGGAGCTGAGCTGTGGGCTGGCGGAAGCTGCGGTAACGCGTGTGCGGGCGTGCGGGTGACTGTCGGGACTGGGCGCCCGGCGTGCGAGAGAAAGCTGCCTGCGGGGCGGGCTGCGTCCGCGAGACTGTGGGTTTGGGTGGGAGACGAGCAAGCAGGACCAGAGTTTGTGCGTGGGAGAGAGAGACGCGCCCTTGGGATAGGAGCGCTGTGTCCCCTGGGAGGGTCTCCGGATGAGAGTGTGTTTGCGACTGAGGGCCTGTTGGAGTGCAAGTTGGTGTGGGGGTGAGTTTGAGTTTGTGGGAGTGAGAGAGAAACAGTGGGACTCGGAGTGGGTGTGAGGTGAAGGGCAGGAGCGAGAGTGGAGGAGAGTTGCTGGGAGGGTGCCCAGGGGGTCTGTGCCTGTTTCCAACTGCAAGCAGGGCAAGGGCTGCCAGGGAGGCCTCTTGCAGGCCTGTCTATTCCAGACATTGGGCCTGTGTCTGGACTGATGCGTCTGTCCTGTCTGCGAGACTCCGAGTGTGTACGAGCGTGGACGACCTGAACAAATAGGCATCCCAGGTGTGCCGGCAGCTTTGGTCGGGTACTGTGTACCTAGCAGGGCCACTTGGGAGTGCACTTTGGAGTGTGGCTGCTGTTTGTGGCAGGGCGCGGATGTGAGGGGCTTTGTTTATGTGTGGTGATGAGTGTGTGCCTGATGTGGTCAGGGATGGAGTCTGGTGTGTCAGAGGGGCCAACCCTTTTCTGCTTCCGGGCCTGTGGGCGGCTGTCTGAGTGTCCAAGGGCCCGTGTTTATGGAGAGAAAGGGAGAAAGAGAGTGTGTGTGTATGTGCTGGGAATATTGATTTCCTCTCTCCAATGGCCAGCACAGCTGCCCCCTGAGCTATCTGCAGGCCCCTCTGAGGAGCAGGGGGTGGGGCTAAGGGGATTTGTTGACAAGCTGACTTGGCTTATGTCGGGCCCCCTCTGGAGGAAGCCCACCTGGAGCTGTTTGATCTTTCAGTTCAAAAATTGTGCAGCGCATGTCTAGCAGTTGCACTGAGAACGTGCATATGTCCCCCTCTGCCTCCTTCTCACCCCAGGGGCCTGGATTTCTGGGCCTGAGGCTCCAAGTGGGGTTTGGGGGGCTTCCCAAGGACCCATTGCTCCTTGCATCTGGGGTGGAGGCCAGGCACGCTGCAGCTGCAGGACCATCTGTCTGGAATCAGCGGCAGCAGTCTGGGCATGGGGGTCATGTTATTCATATCCCCCACACACTGGCAGCCGTCATAGTCCATCAGCTGTCCCACCCAGTATTGCAATTGCTCCTATTCTTGTGGTACCAGCATCCTCATATTGCGGGAGAGCAAATTGAGGCTGAGCGTTCAGTCTCGTCAGTACTAAGGCTCTGTGGTTTATTAAGTGCCTGCTGTGTTCCAGTCCCTGCTGTAGGCACCAGGGACATAGCAGTGAACAAACTCGGAGTCTTTGTCCTCATGGAACCAGCAGTCTAGTTGGGGAACATGGTAACCATAAGAAACCATTAACCTGCTCTTCTGGCTGCACCTCCCTCCTCCCTCTGAGCTGAAAGGAACTGTTGGGTTTTTCTGTCCCTCCATTAGGACCTTTTCAGTATCACCATTCCAGTTGGCATGTCCAGGCCACCTCTTTTGCATACTTCTCAGTCCCACATCCCTTCTCACTAGAAGTCCCTCTGGGAATCTTATCTCAGTCTTCCAGTTGCAAGGAAGCCTGCTTGGATCCTTCTGTAGTCTGGGTTGGTGATGAACAGCTGCTCCCCTAGTCTCAGAACATGAGCCAGAGGTCTTAGAGGTTGAGAAGCCTCACTCAGGTGTAGCCCACAGTTCGCCCATCAGCCTCAGAGCAGGTGGGTCCCATTTTCTCTGAAGCATCTGGTATGTAGTTCTGTAGGAAGCTTGGGGGAGGGCTAGAGGAAATCAGCCCAGTTCCTTGCCTGTGGAGGGAGAGCTAGATGCTCCTTGGGCTGAGGAACCTCCCATGGACCGGAGTCCTTCCAGCTGGCCATCTCCCCCTCTCTAAACCCAGATGGGATGCAGCACGGTCTAGAAACCTCAGGGGACACCCCCCCAGTCTATAACAGGCCCAAGATAACTGCTCCTGGGTCCAGCCATGCCACCGTGCACCACCCTACAAATACAGGCTTCTTTCCAAGAGCATGTGTGGCACTCCGATGCTTTGCTGTTTGAGCCTTGTGGCAACACAGGACTCTGCTTACCCTTGTTTTTTAAAAGTGTATCCACACTAAGAGAACACAGTGACTGAGCCAGAATATCACATGGGGAGCCTACAGGAGAACCCCAGTGTTGTGATGGAGACCTCTGGAGGCCCTGACTAGCCCTGCCAGGATTTTCAGGCCTTCACTTAAGGAAGTCGGACTATGAACCAGTTGCACTAATATTTACACAGCTTCAGTTCAAAAACATGGACAGGACTGACAGCTGCATAGTCAAACAGTGCGACAACTGGACAAATAGATGTTTCTCGACAGGATTGGACAGGGCACCCAGGGCTGCAGGAGCTTGGTGTATGTGTGTGCTTGTATGTGCATATGGTTTTATCTGTCTGGACTCTGCAGACTGTGGAATCTTGGTTTGCCAGGAGAATCTGGAATCCTGGGCAGCTTGAGACATCAGGAAAGAAGGGCATGAGGAGGCAAACAGATTTGTTTCAAATCCCAGCTCAGTTTCGTGAGTGTATGCAAGTTATCACACCCCTCCAAGCCTGTTTCCCCTTCTGTGAAAGGGAATGATAACACTGCTTCATGGAGTGCTCTGAGAATGTGGATATCTGAAGGCCATTGCACTGCAGTCTAGGGACTCCAGTCAGATGCTGTGTTTGTCCAAGTCAGCACTCTGCTCTTCCCAAGCGCCACTGACCCACTGGATTTTCTTTCTTCCTGTTTTGTAAATTTCCTTTGAATTATGATGACATGGAATATCCGCCAGTAAGCACAGGGGCAAGGTAATGCACAACCCAGATGGGCTTGAACACCGCCGGAGGCCTAGGGAGAGGGCTTCTGTGGAAGTGTGTGTGTGTGTGTGTGTGTGTGTGTGTGTGTGTGTGTTGGGGAGGTATGCTCAAAGGCTGTTGAGTGTGATTTATCTTTGGTCCTCAAAAGCAAATTGTAATGAGTTTAGAGGCCATTAAGGCTCTTGAAGAATTAATTGGCATGGCCTTAGAGAATCTGGCTTCTCCCACTGCGTGAGCTGCTGCAGACAGAAAGTTGATGGCAATTATGGTGGAAGTATGGCATGGTGCCACCTGGACCTGCCACTATCCTGGCTGCCATTGCTGTACCCTGAGTTGGGCAAGTGCCCCTCCAAGCCCTGGCCCTGCGGCTGGAACCCCAATGCCTACCTTAGCACAGCTCCTGGCCCCGTGGTAGACATAGCCAGTTGTCAGTGAATGAAAGCACCCATAAACGCAGTTGTCAGCAAGTGCACACATGCTCTCTTGGGCTTGGAGAAATGCGTTGTTCTCTAGAGAAGTATGTATGACCCAGAGGAAACCCAGCTTTTCACTTTCCTGTGTTCCTTTATGCACATAACAAACATTTACTGACCACCTACTTTGTACCAGGACTGGGCTAGATGTAGAAGCACTGAGGTTGGTAGTGTGAAATGGTACAGCACAGAGCACAGGACTTGGGGATCACACAAAACCCTGACTCCACCTGTTCCTGGCTGTGTGGTCTCAGATATATTGCCTCCTGTCTAAGTCTTGATTTTCTCATCCATGAAATGGAGCCAAAAGAAACCCTGGGGGATGGGGGATGTGCAGCTTTGCCTGGTGACTGATGCCTACAGATAGGTGCCCAACAAATGGTGGCTGTCATCACCATCATCATTATTACCACCTTTTCCCTTTTGTGAACTTATCGCTGAGTTAAAATGGTTCCTCACAGTTTTCTTTTTTGCTGATTTGTGAGGTTGAAGACTGGTTTCTAGAGCCTGTGTGGCTTTTTGTGATATCATCTTCTTGCATCCCAGCTGCTTTGCCTTGTGGATCTGTGCCTGCAGCTTCACTGCTCTGTGGTGGAAAGGCCCATTCTTTCCATTTTATCTCCTCGTTTTGCAGTTTCCTGACATAGTGACAGTTTGATTTGAACTTAAGGTCCCGATGGAGAACCACAGCAAGAGTCCCCTCCCTGTTTGTAAAGTTGAGAAGCTGTGACTGCATTTGTTTTTTCCTCTTTGTTCAGAGCACAGTAATAATAATATTAATAATATTACTAACTAAATGGCAATAGCTGTCATTTAGTGCTAAAGTTGCTAGAGTGCTAGAGTTGGGGTTTGAACTCGGCCTGCCTGGCTCCAGGGTCTGTGTATTTACTTCATGGCCAGGCTCTGCTTCCTCTGGGATTAAATAATCTTTGGCAAAATATGTCACCACCATGAATGGAGCCTTTTGCATCTTCCCTATACTGCCAGAACAGGTGTCTGGTATCCCCTGGTGTCTGGATTCCCAGCATGCTCCCACATGTCCCAGCCCACAAGCTGGTTGATGACCACTCACCAGGCTTTCCTGGCATCTTGTCTCTTTCCCCACAGAACCCAAGAGCTGCATCCCCAGGCTCTCTAGCAGGATTCTGGGACAGGGTCCTTTGCACTTGCAGGCTTTTCAGGGTAACATGCTTGTGTGCTGTGCACAAGCCACACAGGCCCAGACTCTGCTTGGAGCAGGGTCCTGAGGACAAAAACAGACTGTCCCCTGACTGACTGAGGGACCCATGCAAACATGATGGGCTTCTGCATGATGAAGAAACCCAAGGCTAGGGCTTTTGATGTCATTAGAAGACACGCATGCATGTGGATACTGAACTTGATCCCAGGGAGGGGAAAGGGATCATTAATAAGCTGGAAAATTGGCCAGGTGCAGTGGCTTACACCTGTAATCCCAGCACTTTGGGAGGCCGAGGTGGGTGGATCACAAGGTCAGGAGATTGAGACCATCCTAGCAACATGATGAAACCCCGTCTCTACTGAAAATGAAAAAATTAGCTGGGCGTGGTGGTGGACACCTATAATCTCAGCTATTTGGGAGGCCGAGGCAGGAGAATCGCTTGAACCCAGGAGGCGGAGGTTGCAGTGAGCTGAGATTGCGCCACTGCACTCCAGCCTGGCGACAGAGTGAGACTCCGTCTCAAAAAATAATAATAATAAGCTGGAAAATTTGGAACAAGTCCCCACCTGGGAGGAGGCCTCTTTATTCACGCAAACTGGAAGGTTTCTCACAAAATCCCCTACTGCCCAGGCCGGGTCAGAGTCTGTCTGCCAACATGAATACTTTTCCCCTGATGCCATTTACAGAAGTCATTGGTGTTTGCTTTTCTATTTCTGGCTGGGAGGGTAGGTGGTATAATCATGAAATGCATGAATACATGTAAAGCATGTAAACGGTGTCTCATGGTAACAGCAAGGGCCTGGTGGAGGTTAGCTGTAGTCATTGTTGTCTTTATTCTGGCTGCCTCTAAGCTCGAAGGTCTCCCATCCTGAGAGAGGAAGCCTTTCAGAAAGGGCTGTCAGAACTGGCCCTAATTGGCATTGGTCGTCCCGCTTCCTAGAGCCCTGGCGTCAGTCACGCATCTCATCCCGTCCCTTTCTGGGCTTCAGTTTCAACATATGTGAGAAAAAGAATGAGCCTCATGATCCTTGTAGTCATTTGCAGATGCACGATGTTTAGCGCAGTGGTTAGGGAGATGGATTCTGTAGTCAGACTACCTGTAACTCTAACGCCAGCTCTGCTCCTCATTGTCCCTGTGATCTTGGGCACCTTCCTTAGCCTTTCTGTGCCTCAGTTTCCCCCACTGGTAAAATGTGGATGATAGGAGGAGGCCATGGAGTTGTTGTGAGGATTAAATGAATGAATCCACATAAGTGCTTAAGCAGTGCATAGTCAGCACCAGATAAATGGCATCCTTTAGCTGCTATTTTAGGCCTGAGAAGTTTGACTGTGTGGAACTGGACCGTATTACTTGTTTGGGGAGATGTGTTCCTAGATGGGAGTGGATTGTTTATCTTTTTGGCCACAGACAAGACCAGGGTTAAAAGAGAGGGGTACAGAGAGATGGTGGTAGTGAGGGGAAGAAGTTAAAGGGCTGCAGGCCGTTGGTGGTGTGACAGATGGCAGACGCAGTAAGAAGTGAGTAAGCCCATGGACTTTAGTGTGTGCTTGTAACATGCTGTCCAGACAGCCCACAAAGAAGTGGATGATTAAGGGTATTAAGAAAATCGCTTTGCCTGTGGCTGGGGAGATTGCAAGGTAAGGTGGCTTGCAGTTGGGCTAAGATGAAGATTTCTTTAGCCAGAATGGGCAAATGGGCTGCACCATGTGTGAGAGACACCCTGAGGCCTAGGCACATCAAGGTAGAGGCCCCCAGCCCTGTGTCAGATGGAGCAGAGTTGTAGTGCCTCTGGAACCCTCAGCTGGTGGGCTATGCTGAGATTCTGAGGCTTTGGGCAGCTCTGGCTTCCTGGTGGTACCTGGGGCTGCTTCTCCCACCTAATAAGATGCAGAGCTCCAGAGCCTGGCCTCAGGGGTGGTGGCCTCCAGTCCCTGGTTCTGCTGTTCTGTCCTCTCCAGCTGGTCTGTCTGCCTGGGAGGGGAGGCAGCTTGCTGCAGTGGGCAGAGGTGGCATCTGGAGCTGGAGAAATGTGGATCCCATTTCTGCCCCTTCCTGGATGTGTGGCCAGGCAAGGTGGTCGCCACGGCAAGGTGGTCGCCATGCAAGCTACTGCCTCCTTGTCTGTCAAATGGAGATAATGGAGGGAGAGGCAATGTGGGTAGCACACACACAACAGGTGCCCATGCACACCAGTAGGAAGGGGAGGGGAGTCAGTTGGGTTTGGGTAAAGCCTCAACTGTTTTTGGTGGGTTTGAAGATGGCACAGGATTGAGACTGGGGCTGGAACAGGCTACAGAATGAAAACGGTGGTACTGGCATTTGGATGGCCTTTGAACTTCACACATACCTATCTGGAACCAAGAACCTTGTGAAATCACTGGCATTATTCTCATTTGACAGATGAGGAAACGGAGGCAGAAAATGCAAATAACGTATCCAAGCTCTGTGGAATATAGACTTCGTCCTCTGGTTATTGTATGGGCCCTCATTCCCCTCCCTGACGTAGCTGGGGAGCAGCTTGTGAGAATGGAGCCTGAGGCAGAGGCAGGGAGAGGCAGGGGACCAGGGAGGAGCAGGAGAGACAAAACCCCTGCTGTGCACACCCCAGTGGCAGTGTTGGGTTCCCTGATCAGCCACTGTGGATGGTTACAGAGCTGCACTACGGTCAGCAGAGTGGAAGGAGAACCCTCAGAAGCTCTGCCCAGTGCCTCCAACCTCAAAAACATGTTCACTAGCCCCAGGAAGTCATCTTGGCTAAGAACCATCCTCAGATTCCCTGACGGGATCAGGACAACTGTCCACCTGAGATGATGGGAGAGACGGGCTGAAGTAGCGCCAGGCACGTAGTAGGTGTTCAGTAAATGCCAGCTGCTGTGATGACCCCTACCCACTGCACTGCCTGCTGTTCTCTCCAGCCGTCGTCATTACCATCGCAGTGCTGCTATTCCTGTGGGGTGAGGGTGCGGTAGAGAGGAAGTGTTTGGGGAAGCAGCTCTTTCCTCTGCTGCTGGGGGAGGGGGAGGTGCAGTCGCAGGAACGTGAATTCTCTGTTCCTTCTGGGCCATTGACTGTTCTCAGAGCCATCATTTAAATGAGCAGGGTTGGAGTTTTTTTGTTTGTGCTTAGTAAAAATGGCAAAATGGCCCAAGAAGATAATGGGCCTTGATGTGATAGCAGAATCTGAGCGTTATTTTTAGCTTTTTGTTATGTAAAATTTTCAACATACAAAAGTAGAATGGTGTAATGATCCCTATGTGCAGTTTTATTTCATTGTTCGAGATTAGTTTTAATCCCAGACATTTTGTTGATTTTATATCCAGGACCTGTCTCATGGTTGGCCTCATTTCTAGCCTTGGAAAAGTCATGTCACTGGAGCAGATGTCTGGGGCAGGCCACAGTGTCCCTTGAACAGCCCTTAGCTGTGTTGGCCCAACTCCGGAACTCCGAGCTTGGGCCGGTTTCCCAGCCTGGTGACCATCTGGGATGCCCAGTGACTGGAAGTGAGTGGGAGAGGCTAGGCCTGGGAGTTCTCCGTCAGACAGGGCCTTCCTGGGTCAGGGTAGGAAAACTCGCTTCTCTTCTATCTCCCTAGGACCCCTGGAGGGTGGAGTGTGGAATGAACTCTCAGCCCCTCCCATCGGATTGGGGGTCCCCTGGGTGGTATTTTGGCTCTCAGCTTCAAGCTCCATAGGGCCCTGCCTGTTTCCCTGGCTTTCCCCTTGCCAGGTGATAGAGCCAGGCTGTGGCCCCTGCCACCCTCCCAGACATGTCAGCCCCTCATCTTGCTGGGCCCCTGGGTGGCCATTCAACACTGGGTGTCCCTGGGCCTCTGCCCAGCGCTCCTTTCTTTGCCACTTCACGGAGTCTCTTCCTTCCTGGGGTTTCCGATCTGGCTCCAGCCCAGGCCCTGGCATCCTGTCGCCCATCCAGCAACCCTCTCTAGGGGTCTCATGGGCACCTGTAAATCTGCACATTTCAAAGGGCACATGTTATCTCCCTCTCCCCAAATCTGCTTCTCTTCCATGTCTTCATCTGATCCTCTTGGGCTTCACTCAGAATGCCAAAGTCATCCGGGCCCCTCCCATCACCTTTACTTGCCTTGGCCTTGGTGTCATCACCCGCTGCTGCACTGGGCTTAGAGCCTGGCATGTAGTAAGTGCTGACACATTTCAGCCACTGTCCTCATGATGAATGTGTGGTTGCTACCCTAGCTCCTAGCACAGTGCTTGGTACGTAGAGTGCCCCCTAAACCCAGCATAGTTAAAAACAAGCCAAACAAGCCAAAGTCACACCCTAGGCATGGCCATATCCTGGCCAAGCACCCCTTGTGCTCCCCAGGCGTGGGTGCTGGTATGGAGTCAGATGGTCTGTGCTCCTTCAGGCCTCTTCCTCTCTGGCCTGCTCATCTCCCTCTAGCCCCTATGGGACCATGCAGTGCAGCGAAGTGATAGCACTCCTAAATCGTGACAGTGGCGGCAGCTACTCTGCATTTCTTGTGTAATGGGCCCCAGGTGGAGGATTTGTGTGCGTGTTACCATATGGCCCTCACAGCAGCCATGCATGGTGGATAATACCCCCATTTTATGGCTGAGAACCAGACACAGAGAGGCCAAGTCGTCTCTTGAGGGCCACACAGCTCCTGTCTGCTGGATACCAGACAGTTGCCAGGGAAGAGCTCTGTGTGCCAATATTGTAGGTGGAGGAGGTTAAAGGGGATAGTGTTTCCTACCCTCAGCCTTCATTTGTCCCCAAGACCCTTTCCATGCCCCTGTGCTGGGTGCTGTGGGCAGATCACTGACGTGCCATGGGGCCTGGCAGCTGCTGTGCTGCAGTCTCGACCAGTTCCGCAAGGGCAGGGGGAATTCGATGGGCAGGCAGGGTGGTAGGCTGGCCCCGCAGAGGGAAGAACATGACAGGCAGGGAGGTGTGAAGCAACTCAGGCCATTGACAAGTGGCCCAGGGCGTCAGCTAACCTCATCCCTCCTCACTTTCTGTGTGAGTCACGTGGCCGTGGGTAAGTTACATCACCTCTCTGTGCCTTAGTCTCTTCATCCACAAAATGGGAAGACGATGTAGCACCTTCCTCAAAAGGTTGCTGTTTACAACACCAAGCGTGAAGCCGAATGTAGACTGTGGACCCTGGTGGTGATGATGTGTCACCATAGGTTCATGGACTGTAAAAGCGTGCCACTGTAGTAGGGATGTTGATAGTGGCTGTGCCTGTGATGGGGCAGGGGGTACACGGGAATGCCATTCTTTCCTTTGTTTTGCTGTGCATCTAAAAAAGATCAAGATTGTCTGGGCCAAGATGGCCACACCACAGGCCCTGGCTGGCAGGGCGGGCCATGAGGAAGGCCCCCTGCACGATGGGCATCTGTCTCTTCCTCTCTGCTCACACTCTGTCTGGAGCCAGCCTCCCCAGCCTGTGCCTCCAGCCTGGCTCTCCTGGGGCGTCCCTGGGGCCCAGCCCAGCTCCATGTGCTGGAGTCTGCCACAGAGAATGGCTTTATTTAAGTCCATTTGGTGCGTATGGAAATAACTAG
Organism: Alouatta palliata; assembly: GCA_004027835.1. NCBI lineage: Eukaryota > Metazoa > Chordata > Mammalia > Primates > Atelidae > Alouatta > Alouatta palliata. The sequence continues at coordinate 14,813 of PVKV010006553.1, forward strand.
AGGCCTCTGTATTTAATTTGGCTCAGCCGGAAAGATTTTTGGCTCTGTGTATGTGTATATTCTGAAAAATCTTTCCGAGTGAGCCCAGGGGTTGGAAGCTTCTGGTCATCCCTGTGTACTCAGAACCAAAAAGAACCACCCTCCTTAGCCAGGGGCAAGCGTCTGGCAGAGGGCAGGCTATAGGAATAGTTAATGAAGAAAATATAGGAAGAAAGGGGAGAGGATGAGGCCATGCAGGTGAGGTCATGGCAACGCAAGCAGTCTTGTTAACTTTGTCTTGAGACCAGGTAAGCTGTGGCAGAGTGGAAGGAAGGAGGCCTTTGGAAGCATAAAGCTCTCTACGCAGGCACAAAGGTGGAGGTATCTGGTTTCCTCATTTTGTGGGGCTTAATTTGGTGCTGGGCTAGGGAACACTTCTCCTGATGTCCCTCTTTCTGACCTGGACAAGCCCAGCAAAGACTTGAGGAGTTGAAGGGGTTGAACTCTTCCTCTCTGGCTGACGGCACAGAACAGAAACAGCTCCACATGGGATTTACAGTTGGCAAAATGTCTTCCCTCGATTCCCACGCTCCTGTTGGGCAAGCGGGGCAAGAGTGACACCCACTGTGAAGATGAGACAACAGAAGCCCAGAGTGGAGGGCACTCACCTGGGGCCTCTCAGCCTGGAAGTTGGGGAGCTGTAGAGAGACCTAGTCTCCGGATTGCACCGAGAGCTCTCCCCACACTCCTTAGGGACGCTTCTGTAGCCATTGGGCATCCTTCCAAACTCCGGTTGGCATTCTCACAGGTGGACGGAGAGGGCGGTGAGGGTGGGGACAGCTTAAGTATGAGCCCCAGGACATCCTCCTAGAGTCCAGTTTTGGAATAAACACCAGGTACCGGATAACTTTGAAAATTACATCCTAACCCTCTGAAACTTAGGAACGAGGGCGTCTGGTGAATTAAGGCTTGGTGGTTATGATGACCATGGGATTGTGGATTGTGGTCACTGTGATGATATTAATTTGGTTGAGCCTTGTAAAAACCACATACTCAGAGGACCCAGTGGAGCAGAAGGCCTTGGTGTTCCCACCAGCCATACACAGCTGTGGGAATTCTTGAACCCTGCCTCTCAGGAATTTGTGTTCTAAATTAGGTTTCTTGGGAACAACTGATCCCAAGCTGTAGATCCTAGTTGTATTCTTTTGTTGGACCTTGAATTTTGGTCCTGTGTAAGCATCACAGACAAACACGGATGCCGTCAACAGGCAGGAAGAGAAGGGCGGCCCCAGTGTGGGTGGGCAATAGGGAGTGGTGGGGACTGTGGTGGTGGCGGAGTATGTGCTGCCTGATGGATGTGGCTGCCACCTAACTTCATCTGACTGTCATCAAGTGGGAATATGGCCCCAGGGTGGCCAGGTCCCAAGTTAAGTCAGAAACTTAGATTTTCATATGAAATCTTAAGATGCTGAAATGTTAGTGATTCATTCTAGTTTTTGAAACACTGGGCCACAAAGAGCATGTTTTGTGGACCAAGTTGGGCTAGGGGCTGCCAGTCTGTGTTGGAGACCTTGTGAAATCCCCCACACGGAGTCTGTTTTCCAGACAGCTCTGTGTGGTGTGAGGTCTCCTTATGGGGAGCAGGTGGGTGGCTTCCAGGTCTCCTAACCAACTCTCCCAGGGGCGAGACTGAGGACCCCTGAGAGATAGGCTTCATCCTTACCTTGGCCCTGGCCCAGGTGGCGCTCAGGAGAATAAAGGGCTTTGCCTAGCCCCTCTCTTTAAAGGCTGCCTGTCCTGGGTTGGCTACAGGATTGGCATTAGAGGCTGACTTTTCCTGTTTTAAGCCTGTTACCCTGGTTTGGTGCTCTGGTCCCCAGCATGTGGGGTGAGATTCTCAGGGAGGTTGGGGCCCCTCTGTGGCACTGATAGTGATGCCTGTTGTAGTGACGCCTCACCAGGCAGAGGCCCTGGCTGGGATTGATTGCAGGGTGTTTGCATCGGTCCCCCATCCAGAGCCTCACAGCCCCCCTGCCAGCTGGCTCTCGGCCCAAGTGAAAGTACAGGTTGCCAGCCTGTGGAGCCAGTCTGCCCCTGCTTCCTTTCTGAGGCCCTGCCAGTGCCCCGCCCAGCCTGGTGGGCCTCCCAGGACTGTGGGAAAGTGGGGTGGGCACAGGACAGAAGCAGCACACAGACAGCTGAGCCTAGGGCGTCCTCGAGGGGTGGGGCTCACTCATTTTGGTATTGGTGACTTGAGGCCTACGGGTCGGTGTTTTCAGCACAGTGAGCATGTGTCTGTACGGTGGAGAAACTCAGTTTCCGAAGTTGTTTAGTGTTTCCACCACCCAGCTGCAGAGCAAAGGAGGGATGTGGACATAGGTCCAGAGTCAGGGGCTCTGCCAGGCCGGGCTGCACATCAGCTGCATGACTATGGAGTCTCTGTCCTCTCCAGGCTTCGGTGCTCCCACCTGTGGAGTTGCAGGAGAGGGAGAAGACAGCCAGCCATGCTTTGGCACAGGGGACCCATTCTGCCCTGCTCTGCGGCTCTCCATCCTGAGCACGGGGCATCCTATCCTAACACCTGTGTGTTGGGAGTGCTGGCATCTACTTCCCAGGGCTATGCGGGTCCGCTAGTCACCAGCAGCATCATTCATTCAACAGATTGAGCACGTGCAGTGTGCCCTGTATCACTGTCTCACTGACTCCACTGTGATGCCGTGAAGGGGCGGCCTTGCCCCACTGCCTGTTTAGGCTCTGTGGATACTTTGGTGAGGAAAACAGACAGACACTGCCCTTCTGGAGCTGACCTCCTCATGGGGAGGGACAGACTTAGAAATAAGAAAGCAGGAGAAAAGATGGAGTCAGATACGGACCCGTGCTGTGAGGAAACCTAAGGGCTTGATGTGATAGACAGCAGAGGTCTGGGGAGATGGCCCCTGCAGATCCCTCTTTTCCTTCCCTCCTGCTGAGGCGGACCCCTCTCCCCAGCGTTTGCCATGTAGCCCCCATTAGACAGCCTTCGCTGCCGTCCGTGTGTCCCATGGCCTCTCCCAGCCCTGAACACCACACTGCCATTGATCCGTAGCTGAGGCCCTCGGGCTCTTTCCCATGGGAGCCCCTGAAGCTGTGAGGGGCAGGGCAGATCTGATTCCAGGATCTGGGGGCTGCTCTCTCATCCCCAGCCTGTCTCCTGGAACCGGCATTCCCATCTCCAAAACCCACTCGGGTCCCTGAGCTCTTTCAGTGAGAGGGCCTCACAGCAGTCGTGCAGGGTGGCCTGGCTCCTGCAGGCTAACGGTGCTCTTTATGTTTGGGAGGCCTGGGCTGCAGAGGTTGGAGCCACCCCCTCCCTGGGGCCAGAAAGACTGCCTTGAAAACATGTTGACAGGATAAGGGCTGCCTTAGCTGTGTGGCCCTGGGTTCACGGGACACGGAGACCTTTCTTTCTCCCCTCTGGCTACGTGCTGATGAGAACAAGCCATGTCTGAGGACCGGAGGTCTCTCCTAAAATAATTACCCTCTTATTAGGCATGGCATTAGCCATTGGTGGGGCTTCCTGGGACACTGACTCACAGGCTCCACTGTGATGCCATGAAGGGCGGCCTTGCCCCACTGTGCAGGTGGGAAACCAAGGATCAAAGAAGTTGGGGTTCCAACTCGAGTGTTGGACTCTAGCCCAGAATGTCGCTGTCGCTCCTGTCGTGACAGCATTAGGGTGGTAAGTGCCTGATAGAGCTGTACAGAGCGCTTTGGACCAGAGGGCAGGGACAGTGTGAAAAATTGCGTCTTCCTTGGTATGGTGGGCGTCCTGAGAATCCCCCTGCACCCGGGCTGCTGCCCGACTCCTCATGCTGCCTGCCCTTCTCACCAGCAGCTGCTGACACACAGGGAGATGCTGGATGTTGGATCAGTAAGCAAAGCTCTAAAAATAGCCCCCCACTTTGAAAAATTTGTGTTCGAGTCCTGTATTTTTCTACATATATAAAAGCCACTTCTGGAGGCCTTGGTGCCAGTCGTTAAAGATAACGCTGCAGCCTGAGGTGGAGCTGGGCCAAACCTCATCTGAGCCTCAGCAGGGCAGGCCCGAGGCCAGGGGGATGTCAATGAGGCTGGTCTCCGCCCAGGGTCCTCTTCCCGGGAGACAACAGGACAGTCAGCCTCAGTGTCCTCCTGCCAGTGGGGCCAGGCTGCCCCTGCAGTTCCAGGCTCTGAGAGGACATTAGACAGGTGTGTCTTGGGTGCACGGAGGCTGAGAGGCATGGAGACGGCGCTGTGGATGTGCTCCCTGCAGCCAGAGGGTTGGAGACATTCTCCATTTCCCCCTGGCTTGCTCAATTCAGACCTAGCTTGTTGGTGGGGCATGAAGGATCAGGCCCCCTCAGCAGCTGACTGGCCTCCCTCCCTGCCCCTCGGAGAACCATGAGGCCACAGAGAAGGGTTCCCGCCTTGCCATGTGCCCACCCACCAGCCTGACCTCTTCCTCCACTCGGCGTTGCTGCGTGTCACCATTCAGATATGCTCATGTCTCTTCCAACTTAAACCACATCCCTTCCTGCCATCCCCCTCCCTCTTCAGCCACCTCCCTATCTCCTCCTCTTCCTTCTCAGCTACACCTCTCCAGTTATCTTCAGAGACCTGAATGGAGTGAGGGTGGGAGCCAGGCAGACTGGGGGAAGGCTGTGCTGAGCAGTGGGAACAACACCTGAACAGGTCCTGGGGTGGGAGCATGGCAGAGCAGAGAGGAACAGCCAGGAGGCCAGAGGGCTGGGCTGGAGTGGCCACGGGTGCAGAGGAGGGTGGCAGGAGGAATGGCTGGGTCGTGCAGAGTCTTTTGGGTCAGTGTGAGGACTTGGGCTCTAAATCCCACCAAGTGAGAGGAGAGGTGGTCAGGGTTGTGTTTTAACAGGACCCCAGCTGCTGGATGGAGGGGGGTGGGGTGGGGTGGCATGTGAGGCTAGAAGAGCCTGGAGAGGCCATGGCAGTCACACAAGGGAAAGATGAGGGCCATACAGGCTGGCCAGGCGGGTAGATGCAGGCTCTGTGCTGACAGGTGGGGAGGAGGGTGTGAGAAAGAGTCGCCAAGAGTGACGCTCAGGGAGAGCTCCTCCGAGGACCCCAGCCGCACTCCACTGAGATGGGAAGGCTACGGGGAGCTGGCCTGGTGTGGGGAGCTCAGTTTGGAGCCTGAGGTTGGGCTGTCTACTGGGGCTCAAAGGGGCAGTGCCTGGCCAGTGGAATGTCCCGTCTTGGGTTCCTCTGCAATTCCTGGATATCCTCATTTCTCCAAACTTGGGAACGAGGTAAACACAGAAACCCTCCTGGCCCCCACCTGCCCCCGCCATGCTCTGTAAGGATGAGCATGGATTGTCCCGTTTTAGATATGGTGCTCCTGTTAGCCAGCGAAGTCACATGGGATATTTAGGTGGATGTCGCCTCATGTGAGTGCTTCATGTAGACTGTCACTCTAAGTCTTTTGATTTGAGGGCTCCAGCCCCGCCGGGCCCTCCGTCCAGACCTTGGCAGTGTCTGGAGACTCTGAGCATGGGACTCAACATCTGTGCCCATTACATGTGCTCCTCTAGGGCTCACTCGTTTGCTCTCTCCACCCTCTGTAGGTTTCCATTGGGGGTGCTGTGACCGCACCCTTCCTACTCACTACCAGGTCATGTTCATCCCAACCCTGCCTGCCAGAGTTGACCAGCATTGCTGGGCCTCATCTAGGAGGTCCTCACCCTACTGCTCCCTAGGAAGGAGCTCAGGGGTCCGTAAGTTCTTTTGGTCAGCAGCCGGGCATCATTCTCCCAGGCATCAGCGGGGATGCTGCCTCCCCTCAAGACCAAAGAAGGGGATACGGCTGACCTGCACAGAAGCGGCCTGGCCTCCCCTGGGAAAGCCCTCGCTGTTCCTGTCTTGCTGGCTACACCAGCTCTGTGTCCCTTCTTTTGTTATAATTTTTTAAATTTTTTGAGATGGAGTTTCACTCTGTTGCCGAGTGGTGCAGTCTCAGCTCTCTACAACCTCCGCCTCCCAGGTTTAAGTGATTCTCGTTCCTTAGTCTCCCGAATAGCTGGGATTACAGCCTTGTGCCACCACACACAGCTAATTTTTGTATTTTTAGTAAAGATGGAGTTTCACCATTGTTGGCCAGGCCAGTCTCGAACGCCTGGGCTCAAGTGATCCGCCTGCCTCAGCTTCCCAAAGTGCTGGAATTACAGGCATGAACCACGGCGCGGGCCATTTTTAAGAAGTTTTTTAGAGGCAGGGTCTTGCTCTGTGGTCCAGGCTGGAATACAGTGGCAGAATCATAGCTAACTGCAGCCTTGAGCTACTGTGCTCAAGGGATCCTCCTGTCCCAGCCTCCTGAGTAGCCAGGACTACAGGCATGAGACACTGCTCCCAGCTTTTTTTTTTTTTTTTTTTTTTTTCAGACAGAGTTTTGCTCTTGTTGCCCAGGCTGGAGTGCCATGGCGTGATCTTGGCTCATTGCAACTTCTGCCTCCTGGGTTCAAACGATTCTCCTGCCTCAGCCTCCTGAGGAGCTAGGATTACAGGCATGTGCCATCATGCCTGGCTAACTTTTATATTCTTAGTAGAGACGGTTTTACCATATTGAACAGGCTGGTCTTGAACTCCTGACCTCAGGTGATCCGCCCACCTCAGCCTCCCAAAGTGCTGGGATTACATGCATAGCCACCATGCCCCACCAGCTCCCAGCTATTTAAAAAAATTTTTTTTTTGTAGAGATTGGGTCTCATTATGTGACCCGGGCTGGTCTTTTAACTCCTGGCCTCAAGCAATCCTCCTGCCATGGCCTCCCAAAGCAATGGGACTGTAGACACTTGCCATCATGCCCAGCTAATATTTTTAAAAAATGTTTTGTGGAGACAGGTTCTTGCTGTGTTTCTCAGACTGATCTCAAACTTCTGGCCTCAAGCGGTGTCCCACCTCAGCCTCCCAAAGTGCTGGGATTGCAGGCGTGAGCCACCACAGCTGGCCAACTTTATGCCCTTTCTTTACACACTCCGTTTTCCTTTGAGGTTCATTTATTTGTATCCTTGCATTCTTCCCCTTGGGGCCAGGCTAGCTCTTGGGCACTACCTCTAAGCCCGAGAACATTCCAGAGTGGGAAGGACTGGAAAAATGGGATGGATTTGAATTTTGGCTCTGCTCTGTGCTCTGTGATCGTGGGTCCTTCCTGAGCCTCCATTTTCTCATCTGGAGAATGGGAAGAGCAGTGCCCTCTTGAAGGGCTCATTGCAGGGATGAAATCTGTGTAGTACTTGTGCTGGGCTCCCCCGTGGCATAGTGGCATAGTGGGTGAGCTTATGTGTGGGTGACCCACCCCCGGCTGCATTAGCCCAGAAAGACTGATTTTCTAGACCCGGCTTGAACACCTGCACTACCCCTTAATGCAGCCCCTTCTTAAATTGCTGAACTATTCGAAACTGCTAGCTGTCTGAGGCTCTCGTCCCTGGTCCCATAAACCCACCTCTTCCCTCTGCACCAGGACCACCCTGTGGAGACCTGGCAGGGGTGGCAGCCGCCCCTCTCCAGCTGTGCCGTCCCTGCTCTTGCTCAGAGGATGTGGGCCCCCACCCCCCCACACACAGACCCTGCCTGGCTGTGTCCCATCCTTCCCCGAGACTGGGGCATAGAGGTGAAGCTACCCTGGTGCAGAGCAAGACCATCCCCTTCCTTTCTCTGGGTGACTAACCTTGATTAATGATTAATGTGACCTAGGCAGCAAAAATCTGCAGAAACCCCCAAGAGGGAGATTGTCAGGGCTGGGAATGAATTGTGCCTGCCCAGTCTAGACTCTTTCTGGAAATCAGAAACCCTGAAAGCAGAGTGTAGGGGAAGCCATGAGGCCTGAAGATGTGATGGGCATACATACTTCAGGAGGCTGTTTTGCTCTGGCCTGTGCAGACTGCCAGGAGTCTGGCCTGAGGCTGCTGGCATGAACATTTAACCACAGACAGGCTTTCAAGATTGCCTGCTTCCTCCAGCATGGGGCCCGCCCCACTCTGAAGAGGGTGGCTTTGCCGTGTGATGTGGTCAGTGGCCACATGTGGCTAGGCTTATTTCCCTTTTTTTATCTCATAGCCATGCACAACCCCAGGACCCCTACGCTCTGGACCCAGCTCTGTCCCGGTTGCCAGCAGCATGCTTTTCCCCTGAGCAGCCAGGCAGCAGAGGCACAGTGTGGGGTCAGGCCCCACACAACTGTCTTACACATGCCACCTTGGCTGGGTGACTCAACTCCCCCAGCCCTGAGTTCGTCATCTGCAGAAAGAAGCAGTCCTAGTCCCCTCCCAGTGATGGTGGCTGGTTACAGGTCGTGTGTTTTAAACACGCCTGACACGGCCTCTTGCACCTGCAGGTTTACGGAGAAGTTGCTGCTGTATAATTCAAACCCATGTGTATCTGTGTGTGTGTTTGCATGTGTATACGTGCGTGTATACATGTGTGTATGCCTCCTCTGTAAGAAGTTGCATAAGCACAATAGGTACATGTTTGGGCTCTGGGGCCAGGCTGCCCATATGCCCTTGGGGATGGGCGCCACCTCTGTGCCTGCAGGGTGTTGAGAGCACTGAATGGGTTCCATGTACAACTTAGAACGCTAGCCATATGGACATTCGCTGTTATTACCACTGTCGTCGTCAATATTGGAGGTGAACAGTGGGTCACTGGTTTCATCTTGACCCCTCACTGATGCCCAGAAACTCCCCTGGCTAACATTTTTCTTGAGAAAAGTCATTCATGACTTCATAGGCCATAATTAGAGACATCTGTGGCTGAGAGGCTACAGCTCCCCGGCCCTGACTCACTCCCTGGCTAGTCGGGACGTGGCATCCAACAGGTCTGGCTGAGGGGCTAAGGTTGCACTGTCCGGCTCTCTCACCCATCCCCGTGAGCTCCCCAGTCACAGGGATGGGCCAGTGGAGGGTGTCTGGATCCAGGTCTCCCTCCACCCTGGGGTCAGGCTCTCCAGCCTGGAGGTGGGTGTCTCGAAGAGAGGGTCCCAGGAGCAGGCAGGGTGCAGGGCAGGTGACCCTGGCTCAGGCACTAGGCTTGTCTACCCTTCCCGCCTCCAGCTGCTGGGACTTGTAGGGCAAAGAATAACCAGAGATAGCCATTGAAAAGGGCTTTTTAGGAGCCAAGCACTTTCTTAGGGATCTCACTGTATCAGCTGCACTAAGTCTCCACAGTCCTGTGAGGCAGATAACACTAATTACCCCAGTTTAGAGGAATGGAACCTGAGGCACAGCAGTAATCCCCATTGTGTTCACACAGCTGGTAAACAGTAGAGCTAGAATTTCACCCAGAAGCCTGCTTAACTCCTCCCTTGGCAGAAAGGCCAGGTGGGAGAAGGCAGTGAGAGGAAACTTCAAGTCGTGTTGCGTATTCCTGTGAGGTGTCCACTGCAACACTGTCCTGTAGGAATCTAGTGCCTCACGCAGCCGTGTCCCCACATAAAACATACCACCTCCATCACAGGAAAGCATGTTGGAAAACTGGAGAAGGGGAAGAGCTTGGGGCAACCTTTCAGTGATCAGAGCTTAAAGTCCCCAGGCTGGGACAGGAGGGCTGGCTGTGCCTGAGCCTGCAATGGCTCTTAGAGCAGAGTGTGGATGCATCCACATGCAGCTGCAGGCCCTCACGTGCTCGCTGGCCCTGTCCTCGGCCCGTCCCACCACTGGGGGCCCATCCGGGACTTACATGGGAAGGAGCAGGCCTCCTGCCCCTGACGTTCCCGTTTTTGCTGGAGACCAAGGCTTCAGGGGGTGCTTGGGTGGTTGTCCCCTGCCCCCTGCCCTCACAGAGCAAGACTCCCCTGTGGGGCAGATGGACTGCACTTGGGATCAGGTGATCCCTGGGGTGGGGAAGAGTGTGTGGGGTGAGGGTAGCCTTGTGGAGGTAGTGGGGTTAAGCTGAGGCCTCGGTGTAAAGACAGGAGACTCAGACAGGTTATATGGCACTGGGATAAAGGCTTCAAGCCAGCATTGGATTCCCTCGTACCACTTCTCTGATGGCTCTCTGACCTCCCACACCTGCACACCTCCAGTGACAGAGAGCTCACCACCTCCTAAGCAGCCCTAACCACGTGAGAGTATGCTTCATCAAGTCGGGTATTGGCAATCATAGTTTTGCCTGCAGGAGAAATCTCCAGCCTTGGCTTCTCAGCCTTTCATCACGTCATCAGAGGCTTGATGACAGGGATCACATCATCTCCCCGGGGCTGCTTTCCTCCTGGCTGCACAGCCCCAGCTCTTGATAGGAGCATACTGTTACCCTACTTCCTGGAATACTGTTATTTGGCCTTGGCAAATAGAGTCCACCTCACATGCTAGCTGGAATCAGTTGTATGGAGTGCTCTGTTAGAAGGAGGCTGAGGCTTCATCCAAGCTCTTCAGGAGGGAGTCTGTGATCAGTTAGCAATGTGTGCCAGGGAGGAGCGGGTGGAGAATGCAGGTGTCCCAGGTCTGCTGTCCCCGCCCTCCGGCTCTGGACCGTCTGTGCAGCCCTCAGACACTCTTCTGCTGTATCTGAGAACTGTGGCGGGCAGCAGGGCTATTTTTACTCCTGGCTTTTTATTCGTATTAGTGACTGGCTTCTCAGCCACGTGACGACATCAGCTCACATTCGTCTTATAGTCCACAAAAAATCCCCAAGTCTTTTTCATAAGAACAGCCATCAAATGAGATCTTTCTGCCATCCTGACGTTATTTCCACTGTGTGGACCTAGAATTAATTTCAATCATCCCCTTGTCGATGTGCATTTAGGTTATTTCCAGATGTTCATAATCAGAAAAAACACCGCTGTGGTAGTTCTTATACCGCTGCCCACATTGGTCTTATTTCCTTTGCACAAATCTCTGGAAAAGGGCTGGGCGGCAGCCACCTAACTCTCATAGAATGTTCCAGAGACTCTCAACTTCCAGGAAATGTTCAGGGACTCAGAACAGGTGCCTCAGCCCATTCCTCGGTCTGTCTGTGGCGTAGGTGTCTGAGAGAGATCATAAATTCAGGGGTGCAGTTAAGGACTCACCCTGATGTGTTCACCAGTCCTGTCCATTGGACTGGGCTTGTGAGAGCAGTGTCCCCAAGGCAGCTGAAGTGGGTGGTGAGATGTGAGGTAGCTGAGCTCAGGAGAACAGGGCAGGGATATAGGAGCCAGTCTGGCTGTTCCCTGACCCAAAAGTCCCACCTAGAGACTCATGTATGCTGGTAAAGTGTGACCCTCACTTTATGGCCAAGCTCTGTCACTAGGGCATCCGTGTTTCTGCCCTAAAGAGGGAGAGGTTGACATAGAATAGTTCTTTCTGCCCCAGGAAGAAACTGGATTGAGCTGAGTCCTAATCAGGAGGGTGGGGCTGAGAGCCCAGAGCTTCAGGGTGTTGCTGTAGAACAAAACATGTCTACGAGTTCAGCCAGAAAATAGTCAAGCGCCCACATCATTTAAGTTTGATAACTTCCTATACTGATTTATACTCCTCCCAGCAGAGTCTAAGAGTGCCCATGACTGCATGTATTTGTCAATACTGGGCATTTTCACTTAAATTATCTTTTTGTTTATCAGTTCAGATAAACGCAGAAAAACCTCTTTTTCAGGGTCTAATACTGCATTGTGTAGCTGCTGACTGGGGCCATCAAGAGGTGATGCCCTCTGACTCAAATCAGGTTCATAGCTCCATGGAAAATTCCATGCTGTGCTCTCTTTCATCCATGCTGGCTGAAGAACCCTGTGGTGCCACACTGGTTGCAGTAGGATGGCCCAGCTGTTTCTTTCTTTTGGGATGGTTTGAAGTTGGGTTTGATTTTTTTTTTTGGAGTGTGGAAGAGCCACCACATTGCACAAGAGCATGGTGTTCATAGACTCGACAGGACCCGGTGACAGATTAATGGGGCCGTTTGGGTGGGGGAGGGACTAACCTGATGACGCCCAGAACCCTGGCCCCGAGATGGAAGGGAAGGCTGTGGGTCACTGTCAGACCTTCCCTTCCTGGAGAGGATGCCTGTGAGGGAGGCCCAGCCTCTCCCAAGCATGTTCCATACCTAATGACCCAGGGCAGCCAGGAACCCAGGAGTGCCCAGAGCAGAATCCTGGGCTGGCACAGGCCCAGAAAGTCTGCCCCAGGCCACCACTATCGCAGTTGTATCCCAAAGATACCCTGCCCTGGGGCCCAAACACACCCTGCACTACTGACGACAGGCACTCCCATCTCCTGCCCATTCTGAGTTCAGTGGCCACCGCCTGATCTCCTTCCGACACCCCCTTTGCCTCATACCACTGCCAGCTGGGAACAATGGCCCCTCTCAAGTTCTTGGGCAGGCCTGGGCCCTTGCTTACTCCTCACCATCAGGGGAGGATGCCCTGCTCTGCCTGCTTACAGCTGTTTTCAGGCCAGTTTAGAAAGAGCTTGGTGGAATTCCTTCAGACTTGAGGTGAACATTGCTTCTTCATCTTCGGTCGGGGGCAACACAGTGAGGGTCCTGCATGCCCCTCCCTGGCAGAGCCTCCCAGCAGCTCAGCAACAGCCTGTGGGCCACCAAGGGGCTTCCCACTCCACCTCCGGGGACCTGCAGGGAAACCACCTGTCCGTCTCTGTGCTTCTGCGAACCTAGGCTGACGAGACTGTTTTGAGTCCTCCTCGCAGGAGTGGAGGCCCGGGTGCATATCTCTAAGGACGAGCTGTCGTTTCCCGTCAGTCTGTTGCCTGGAAGCACAGATCCAGTCCAGGGCATGTGTGTATGACATGCTCCCAGGCTGTAAAGATGAGGCGAGACAGAGGGAGGTGCACAGACCCGAAGCAGTGGCGTGGGCTCTGGGGTCAGACAGTATGGGATGGGCTTCTGGGAGGCTGTCACTCCCCTGCGACCTGAGGCTATGGGGCCTGAAGTCTGAGATGGGAACTGATTCGCTGCTTTGTACAGTTGATTAGGGTGGTGAATATTTCAAGGCGCTGCTCAAAGCTTCAGCAATAGAATGGGAGGATTTTCAGATCTCCCTGTTCTCCCTCTCACCTCTTACCAAGTCACACACACCAGGCCCAAAGGAAGCTCCTGTGGGCGGGGGCTGCAGGGGAGGGGGTTGGGTGACTCTAGTGATATGGAGACTCTTGAATGGTGGTGGTCCTCAGACGGCTTGAAGGCATCAAGTCCAACCCACCTTGTTACTGATAGGGAAACTGAGGCCTTGAAGGGAGGGGCAGCCTGCCCTGATTCTTAGTCGGATGAGGGCAGAGCCAGGCAGAGAGCTGTGGGTCCCTCTCTTCACTCAGGCTCTTCCTCAGGGAGAGGCCTCTGTCATGGCCCAGCTCCTGGGGAGTGGGGTGGGTGCTGCCTGACCCCAGAGTCCAGAGCCAGAAGTCTTGTCCTAATCTGTAGGCTGGAAAGCAGGTGCCGACATCTACTGCCCAACCCTGGCTCAGGGCAGAATTGGCAGCAAAGGGCCTCCACTCCCTATCGCCTGAGCCACTGGCTGTGCCCTCTGCTCCAAGCCACCTCCGTGGGGCTCCCACTCCGGGCTTCTCTGGAGTCAGCGACAGTCACATGCACTGGGTGCTGGGGTCCTGCAGGCCTCCTGAGGAGCAGCAGGGACAGAAGCAGAGCAGAGCAGGGCTGGACCCGCTGCCCTGGGCTGCTGTGTGCAGGCTCTTCCCATTGGTCTGAAGAAGGCACCAGGAGGGAGGACCACAGCTGTGTGGGATCTGTTTGCCCATCTCTCTGCTATGCCCATATAGTGCGACCTCCACCCCAGCCCCTGGAAGCAGAGGGTCTTTCAAGGTTGAATGATCTGACAGGGACAGGACACCTAGCAGGGTGACTGGACATTGTGTTGGAAACCATGACGTAACTCTCTCCCTTCCCTGCTGGTCCGACACTGAGAAGCCACCTGCAGTGGAAACCAGTGTCTGCACACAGCGAAAAAGCCTTCGAGTTCTGAGTCGGGATGAGCTTGTCAGCCCGCCCCGCACGACCCCACCAGGGGCCCCGCTCCCCCATGGTGCTTGGAGACGTCAGAGGGAGAGTGTACATGTTTCGGGGACAGAAGGTGGTAAGGCAGAGGGGAACACTGGGTCTCAGCGTCCCACCACTTGGGCTTGAACCCTGACTCACCTACTTGCTACCTGGGTCACCCTGGCACCTCTTGTAGGCCTCAGTCTCCTCACCTGGAAAAGGGGAGTTGATGGTTCCTCTTTGTAGACTGCTTTTCAGATTTAGAGAAAATGTATATACAGCATTGTATGAGTTTCCAAACTCGCCTTGGCAAACGCCACACACGGGGGCCTTCAACAGACATTTATTGTCACACAGTTCTGGAGGCTGGAAGTCAAGGATCAGGGCGTCAGCAGGGTGGGGTCCCCTGTGGCCCCTCTCCTTGGCCTGTAGGCTGTCGTCTGCTCCCCGGGTCCTTGAGTGCTGCTGCCTCTGTGTGTGCCCATGGCCTTATCTCTTCTGCCTGCAAAGACACCAGTCTGGCAAGTTCAGGCCACCCCAGTGACTCTATTTTAACGTAATCACCTCCACAAAGACCCTGTTTCCAAACAGTCCTGTGCTGAGGTGCTGGGGGCCAGGGCTTCAACACACGAGTGTGTGGGGGCACAGTTCACCCACAGCAAACACCAGCACAAAGACTGGCCCCACGTAGGCCTACAGTACAGAATCGCTTTTGTTAATTATTGTTTTTTTTTTTTTTTTAAAGTTTAAAATCAGTGGTGTGTTTAATGCAGGTGGTAGGAGAAAAGGTGACAGGATTTGCTGAGTCAGTAATTGCTGAGCACCTGCTGTGTGCCAGACACTGCCCTGGGCTCTGGGGATGATCAGTGACCCAGTGACCAAAACTGCCATCCTCAGGGAGCTGGCGTTCATTTGCATGTGGGTGATGGACAGTGAGCAAAATCAATGAGGAAGGTGTATGGGATGTCAGAGGGTGGTGCGCTTCACAGAGAAACTGAACCCGAGTGGGTGGGATGCTGAGTGGCAGGGCTTTGCAGGGTCCTGCTGGCTGTATGTGTGGACTCAACTGTGGGGTGTGAGAAGAACGGGCGTGGGGGCTCCTTTAGGAGCACGGTGGGATCATGCCCCATGGCCTGGCATCATGTTGAGGTTTCCTGCTCACCAGAAGCTTCTCGCCTCTCTGTCCTCTACAGTGTCGAAGGTGAGGCCCCCAGCAGCGAGACTGGCACGTCCCTGGACAGCCCCTCTGCCTACCCCCAGGGCCCCTTGGTACCCGGTTCCAGCCTGAGCCCGGATCACTACGAGCACACGTCGGTGGGAGCCTATGGGCTGTACTCGGGGCCACAGGGGCAGCAGCAGCGCACGCGGAGGCCCAAGCTGCAGCACTCGACCTCCATCCTGCGCAAGCAGGCCGAGGAGGAGGCCATCAAGCGCTCACGCTCACTCTCTGAGAGCTATGAGCTCTCCTCGGACCTGCAGGACAAGCAGGTAGGCAAGCACAGCCCCTCAGGCCACATACATGCAAGCGCAGGGCAGCTCTGCCCGCCAGGTGTGCCCCCACCAGGCATAGTGGCAGCTCTCTCCCATGGACTCGAGTTGGAATGCATGTGGGCTAAGGCTGAGGACTCTGCCCCAGTTCCAGCTCCACCTGTGGCTCCTCTCAGGAGTCTCTTGCCCCAGCTTGCTCCGGCTAGCATGTGTGAAGGACCAGGATTGTCCAGCATTCCTTCTGGGGACTTCCAGAGAGTCGTCCTCACATGAGGCCTTTGCCATGGCCTGGGTTCCACATCCTGCATGGTCCAGATCTGGGGGCCACGATAGGTGTCTGAGTATCAGGCCCAGTGTCATCAGGACATACTGGGTATGTGGCTGGCCACTGAGGTTCTAAGGACCCAGGAGAGGGCTGAGGGAGGGAGGTCCGTTTACAGCGTAAGTAGCACAAGCTTTGGACAGAACACCATCTGCAGCCAGCCAGGTGAGGCTGCTTGTTCTTCCCCTCCTGGCTCACACCTCCCTGCTCCTGTGGGAAATCCCCCTACTAAAGACTACGCCCATCCCCCAGGGGTCTTAGCCCTTAGAGGTGGCCCAGACCCACAGTGCGCCTGGTGGGCTGAGCTCAAGGGAGGCCGAGAGGCAGCCTCTGGGGTCGAGCCAGGAGAGTAGAATCATAGAGTGCAGGGGGAAGAGCAAGGACCTGAGTGGTCCCTGGGGAGGCCAAGAGCTCTCGCTTCCAAGTCCCTCTGAGTGCGTGCACACAGTAGGCTTTTTAATAAGGATCTGAGTGAATGAACAGATGGGTGAGTGAGGGAATGAGTAAGCCGGTACAGGGACAAGCCCCTTAGCAGTTTCTGGCTTCAGGAGAACCTGGGCTCCCAGGCAGCAGCTCTGCAAGCTTGCAGGGGCAGGCTGGGGAGAGCTGTCAGACTCTCCCCAGCTCCTGGGCATGAGCTCTGGACAGCTTCTTTATATGCCCCGGTGGCTGCTTCTGCCCCTGCTGGCCCCAGGGCCCTTTCCCATCTTCCCCAGAGTCTGTGCTGCAGAAGCCGCCTGGCCATCCTGTGGCCCCGCCTGCCCTCTGCTTGCTCCCAGATCTTCCTAGTTATCCTTTTTCTTTAAAATCAATTTTTGGGTTTCTTTTTTGTTTGTGTTTGCTGGGAGTATAGATTCAAGTTGTTCTGAATATATCCTCCCGTGTTTGTCCTTTAAGGAGTAGAGTTCTGAGCCTGGTGTGGCCCCAACTTCCCAAGGGAATGGTGCAGATACTGCCTGGGGTTGGGGGGAGTGCGGTCATCCACTCTCCTAACAGGGAATCCCCCATCCACCCCCTCCTTACCTGGCTGTCAGTGCTGCCTTGCAATTTAGGCCGGGCTGACCCAGGGCAGAGCAGCCTCTGTTCCCTTTATCCATGATGCCCAGATCCAAAGTGGACCACGGTTTACAGTAAGAGATGTCTGCAGCAGAGCCATTTAAACAGAAAGGAGAAAGGTTGGGACTTAATAGAGGCCTGTGAAGAGAATTATATGCTTACTGTGGGCCTAATAGGACTGTAGCTGTTCATTTTCATCTCATGCATATTATCTGAATACCCACCGTGCACCAGACACTGTGCTGGGTGCCCGTGACTGAGATGAGGCCCCTGCTCTTGAGCTCCACTGTGGCACTGGAGCCGGACAGGATCAAGTAAGCTGTGCAGAGGCAGTTGACTTCCAGAAAGTGGTGCAAACTCTGGGGATTCTAAAGATTGGAGAAAGAAATAAGGCAGCTATGTGAGGTGACAGCACTGGGTAAGGCTGGTTGGGAAGCCCGTCTAAGGTGGCATTAGAGCTGGCTGTTCCAGGAAGAGGCAATGGCTGGTGCAAAGGCTGCTGAGTGTGTGAGATGGAAAGGAAGGCCCGGAAGAGGTACCAAAGAGGTGAGAGGGAGGAGGCGACATCAAGGGCCACTGAGGATTCGATGCTCCACTGAGTTTCCTGGCAAGCTCAGCAAACGTGGGAATGGGACAGATTGCGTGGGAATCACCAGATGAAAAAGTAGGGTGCCTGATTCCACGAGGAGTTTTAAGTCTGGGTAACGCAGAGTCATTTTTTTTGTTTGTTTGTTTTTGTTTTTTGTTTTTTTTTTTTTTGAGATGGAGTTTCGCTCTCGTTGCCCAGGCTGGAGTGCAATGGCACGATCTCGGCTCACCACAACCTCCGCCTCCTGGGTTCAAGCAATTCTCCTGCCTCAGCCTGCTGAGTAGCTGGGATTACAGGCGCCCACCACCATGCCCAGCTAATTTTTTGTATTTTTAGTAGAGACGGGGTTTCACCATGTTGACCAGGATGGTCTCGATCTCTTGACCTCGTGATCCACCCGCCTCAGCCTCCCAAAGTGCTGGGATTACAGGTGTGAGCCACCGTGCCTGGTTTGAGTCCGTTTTAGTGAAAGGAGCCCAAGGACAAGTCTCCTGTGTTCTTCTGGCCCCAGGCCCACTGTGCCCTCCGGTGGCTTTCTGTCCCCGAAGCAGAAGACTTGAGTGGGTGTCAAGTACTGTCCCTGTGTCGTCAAGAAGTGACAGTTTTGCTTTGCTGAAGGGCATTCTTCCCGGTTTCTCTTCTGTACTGCTCAGAAGTTTCCCTTGAAGGGACAAATGAGGGCTGGCTAGGGGAGCCCCAGCCATGGGGTTGATGCTTCTATCCAGGAACCACGTGTCTTGGGTCATCGGCTTCCCTCCCCTGAGCATCTCGTCCT
Source organism: Alouatta palliata (assembly GCA_004027835.1). Taxonomy (NCBI): domain Eukaryota; kingdom Metazoa; phylum Chordata; class Mammalia; order Primates; family Atelidae; genus Alouatta; species Alouatta palliata. The sequence goes on from PVKV010006553.1 coordinate 32,984, forward strand.
TACTGAGAAGTAGAGTAGTGAAACCTCTCAGAGGAGCAGAAGCTGCTGTGAGATGGGATAAGGGCGTGGAGGTCCCCAGCACAGTCAGTAGATGGGTACATGTTAGTGGAATCTCCTCCACTGGGTCCCAGGAAACTTTTCAACCAGGCCTGGCAATAATTCCAGCCCAGGAAGAGGAATGACCCACAGTGAGTTTGGGGACGAGGAAGAGCAGCCCTAGGTCCCTGTGTGTCCCCTTGGGGGAGGGACTGCCAGGGGCTCTGAAGTCCCTTCACCCCCGACACACACAGGTTTGGGCAGAAGGTCTCAGGAAAACAGGGTGGCTGGCTGGTCTCGAGGTCTGGAGCCAGCAGGCAAGAAGGCCCTGCGGGAAGCTCCAGGCCTGAGCTGGGGCTCCCGGTGCTTGTGCTGCCCACAAAGTAGAGGGAGGGAAGAAAGACTTCCCAGATCTCAGCCCCAGGCTTCTTATCAGCCCCAGGGGCTTTCTGAGCTCCACTCACAACCCAAAAAATAGAAACTTTCTGCTTACAGATGTGGAAGTGAGGTCATTTCTTGGATGGAGTTCAGTAACAGGGCAAGAGGGAAAACAGACTGGCCTGGCTAGGCTTGGAAAAGTCATTTTGATTTGCTCCCCTCAAGCCCCCCCGACTCCCCACTCTTCTCCTTTACCTAGCCTGCTGGGACCACCCAGGGCTAGGCGGCGCATGTGGGTGTGCAAGGCCCTGCAGCGGCCCTGAGCCAGTCTCCCTGGTGCAGGCCACAGCCTTCGATTTGCTGGATGTCTGTTAGGCATTGTTTCAGTTCTGTGCCTGCAGCTGCTGCTCTCCTTCACAGACCCCTCACTCCTCCAAAGCAAGGACCTTTGTGCCTCCCTTTCCATCTCCAGGTATGGCCCAGCATGTGGTGGGCATCTGGGACCAGACAGGCAGGGTGCAGTGCTTTGCCTGCTCCCAGCCCCACATCACATGCCCACTCCACCCCAGCACCCCAAGAGGCCTGGCTTGGTGGAGAAGCCAATTCCTTACCTTGGCCAGAGGGGTAAGATCATTGTCCACTCAGGAGCAAGGCACAGGGAGCGGCCCTCAGGGCTGTCCTTGGTCATGGGTGCCTCAGGAATTCAGGAGGTCTGCATGCCTCACTAGAGTGCCTGGGGCTCACCCTGCCCCTTCCCTGTGTGTAGCCCAGCCCTGGCAGGAACGAGCCGTGCAGCCCAGATGAGCTATCAGGAATGGTGGTGCTCACAAGGGAGAGCCAGTTCCGGAGCCTGGAGGCCTCTTGAGTATGTGTTGAGTCTCTTCTGTAGGCCAGAATTTGCCTATCTGTAGAGCAAGGTCGCTTGGGGGCTTTACAAACTGTAAATCCCTTCCCAGAATGCAGCTGGGGGTCTTCCAACCCAGCTGCCCCTGTGCTTGGCATGTGCCAGCTCTTGGCCTCTCTCTCCAGGACTCACCACAGTTAGAGGAGGCAGGTCCCAGTGCCACCCCATTTAATAGACGAGGAAACCGAGGAACTGCACAGGCTCAGGGCTTACTCTGGGTCACCCAGCTACCAAGGGGCATAGCCCGGATTAGAACCCACGCATCTGGCCTCGAAGCCTGCTCCTCAGTGCAGCAAACCCCACAGGGCTCCCTTAAGCTCAGTGACCCCTCGGGCCACAAGAGCTGCCTGGTTGATACTGTTGAAAAAAATGAGTCCAGAAGCCTGCAGCCCATCCTGGGCACCCTAGACGTTGCTGGGATCTTTAGCCTGTCTCTTGACCTGCACTTACTTCTTCCAGGGTCTCCAAAGGGGTTTCGTTAGATGTTATACCTCAAGATGTGCCAGGGCCAGGAGCTTCTGTGGCTCAAGACATGGGGGACACTCAGCATAGTGTATCTCAGTGCCTTTTAAAGCTTCTAAGGCCCTGCATGGTGGCTCACGCCTGTAATCTCAGCACTTTTGAGAGGCCAAGGCGGGTGGATCACCTGAGGTCAGGAGTTCGGGACCAGCCTGGCCAACATGGTGAAACCCCGTCTCCACTAAAAACACAAAAATTAGCTGGGCGTGGTGACGGGAGCCTGTAATCCCAGCTACGTGGAAGGTTGAGGCAGGAGGATCATCTGAACCTGGGAGGCAGAGGTTTCAGTGAGCTGAGATTGTACCACTGCACTCCAGCCTGGACGACAGAGCGAGACTTTGCCCCCTCGCAAAAAAAAAAAAGGTTCTGAGAGAGGAAAGACATGCTTGCGTTCATTTTAACTTGGTGTTTCTCTATCCAGTTTGGCCTCGGGACTCATATTTTGCATAAGCCCACAAGCATCCCTCAGCAGTCTCTTTGACCAACTTTGGGACTTTCCCAGGTCGCACAGCCACGTGGCTGGGAAGTGGGAAGGACTTTGGTAGACGTGGCACTGGGCCCACATGCAGGGCTGTCTTCATTCTCTTCTCCCACCCCCAGGTGGAGATGCTAGAACGAAAGTATGGGGGGCGCCTGGTAACCCGCCATGCGGCCCGCACCATCCAGACGGCGTTCCGCCAGTACCAGATGAATAAGAACTTCGAGCGTCTGCGCAGCTCCATGTCAGAGAACCGCATGTCACGCCGGATCGTGCTGTCCAACATGAGGATGCAGTTCTCCTTTGAGGGGCCTGAGAAAGTGCACAGCTCCTACTTCGAGGGGAAGCAGGTCTCAGTGACTAACGATGGCTCCCAGCTGGGAGCCCTGGTGCCCCCTGAGTGTGGTGACCTCAGCGAACCGACCACCCTCAAGTCTCCGGCCCCGTCCAGCGACTTCGCGGACGCCATCACCGAGCTGGAGGACGCCTTCTCCCGGCAGGTGAAATCGCTGGCCGAGTCCATTGACGATGCCCTCAACTGCCGCAGCCTGCACACTGAAGACACGCCGGCCCTGGATGCAGCGCGGGCCCGGGACGCCGAGCCCCAGACGGCCCTGCACAGCATGGACCACCGCAAACTGGACGAGATGACGGCCTCGTACAGCGATGTCACCCTGTACATCGACGAGGAGGAGCTGTCGCCTCCTCTGCCTCTCTCGCAGGCGGGGGACCGGCCGTCCAGCACCGAGTCGGACCTGCGGCTCCGGGCTGGGGGCACCGCCCCGGACTACTGGGCCCTGGCCCACAAGGAGGACAAGGCCGACACGGACACGAGCTGCCAGAGCACGCCGTCACTGGAGCGGCAGGAGCAGCGGCTGCGGGTGGAGCATCTCCCGCTGCTCACCATCGAGCCACCCAGCGACAGCTCCGTGGACCTCAGTGACCGCTCGGAGCGGGGCTCACTCAAGAGACAGAGTGCCTACGAGCGCAGCCTCGGCGGGCAGCAGAGCAGCCCCAGGCACGGTCCCCACAGCGGCCCCCCCAAGAGCCTCCCCCGGGAGGAGCCTGAGTTGCGGTCCCGGCCCCCCAGGCCCCTGGACAGCCACTTGGCCATCAATGGCTCAGCCAACCGGCAGAGCAAGTCTGAGTCGGACTACTCAGACGGCGACAACGACAGCATCAATAGCACATCCAACTCCAACGACACCATCAACTGCAGCTCCGCGTCGTCGTCCCGAGACAGCCTGCGGGAGCAGACGCTCAGCAAGCAGACCTACCACAAGGAGGCCCGCAACAGCTGGGACTCGCCCGCCTTCAGCAACGACGTCATCCGCAAGAGGCACTACCGCATCGGCCTGAACCTCTTCAACAAGTGAGTACCACGGTGGCCCCGCAGGATGGGCAGCAGTGGCTTGCTGGGCCTTGGCAAGTGGGCGTGCTGGATCCTTCAAGTGCAGAGCTTGAGGTCCAGTGTGGGCCTGTGAGGGTAGGAAGCTACCGCGCAAGGTCATTGGCTAGGAGGGTGCCAGCCTGTGTGCTGAGGCCCAGCCCCTCCTGGGGCTGCTGTTGGGGACAGCAGCACACACAGGCTGAGCGGGGTCAGAATGAGGGCTTTCTGTGCTGAAGCAACTTGAGTCCCAGGCCCTTCTGCCCCATCACCCCTAAGTCCACCACAGCGAGTGGGGTCTATTGGGCCATGCCCTGCCCAGCTTTGGATATCAGGCCTAGGGGTGATGTGGGACACAGAGGCCTTTGAGCAGGGGTGTGACCAGTTGTGTCGTTGGGAGGCAGGGGAAGACCAGCCAGACCCATGGCCACATCTTGTGGGGAACACAGGGATAGACACAGGCCACACCTGGGCCATGTATGGGGGTAGGAGTGGTCAGGGGCAGTTGCTAGCCAGACTCAGAACCGTGTCCTGTAGGGAGGGAACTCAGACAGACGCAGGCCAGACCCAGGACTGTGTCTGGGGGTCTTGGGGAGCTGCATGAGTTGGGTTCATGGAGTCACTGCTCCCCGAGGGGGTCCTGGAAAGGTGCCATCAGCCATCCTGAGAGCAGAGCCAAGGAGTGATAGGTATTTAAAGCAGACTATTCTCAGCACAGCCAAAAATAGCAAGAGGAAGGGGAGGAGGGCTGAGCACTTGGCCTGGGGGATGTGCAGGCTCCTGTCCAACCTGGGATTTCTTGTTATTTCCACTCCCTGGGCCACTGGGATTTGGCCTCATCAGGTGCTAGCCTGGCACCAACTCCCCTGGACTGGTGGTTCCTGACACACATCCTGGGAGCCAGGGGCAGATGATGGTTTTCCCAGAAGGTCAATCTAGGGTGGTAAATGGTGCAGTGGGGCCTGGCCACCTCAAAGCCAGCGCCTGAGCTGACTCCGTGTTCTGTCTGCCCCCTGTTCTCTCTTCTCCTAGACTGGGAGAGATGGTGCTTTTGAGCCATTCCTGGGACACATGGAAGCACTATCTTGGGGTGTCAGAGAGGCCTGTCTCAGGAAGAGCCTCTGGGTAACGGTGCATTCACTTGGGGCCAGCCAGGGGCTGTGGCTTACTGGTTTGCTCAGCCAAGAACTAAGAGTCTTGGACATCTCACATCTACCAGGATGCTCTCTTGAGCCGCCAATCTGCCTGTGGCTTGCCGCAGAGTACAGCTGCTCTCACTGCTGCACAGGCCACAGCTGGAGCAATGCGCCGGACAGGGGAGGGTCACATCCTGCTGGCCCACCTGACACGGTCCCTGAAGTCTGTCCCCACTGCTCCTGGGCACAGCCCAGCTCTAGGATCATCTCTCGACCCAGGCCCATGTCCCCTAGAGGGGAGGCTGGGGTAACCAGGGGTCCCCGCAGCGTGGACAGGTAGAGGCCAGCAGTGGGGAGAGAGGCCAGGAAAAAACTGCCTCCCTCAGCTAGCCAGCTTTGGTCTGTGTAGATTCTTATTCAGTTAGCTTTTAGTGCTCTGTGTAGCAGGTGAATGCATTCTTCATGGAAGATGCAAGCCCTGCAGCTCAGGATAACATCCTCTTGGACTCAGCATGTTGCATTGCAGTCTTGGGTTGCATTGCAGACCTCTCCCACCTCTGCAAGAGTGTCCTTGGCCTCAGAGCTGCTTCATGATGACCCAGGCACTCTCAAAAGGAAGTGAGAAGCTCGTCTCTGAGGAACATGTGTGCAGGGCCTGGGTGGCCACCAGGTGTGACAGTGTGGTTGGACTGCTTGCTAGGAGCTTTTCACGGGGGCCTCTGAGGCCCTTCCAGCACAGGGCCCTGCACCTGGAGGCAGCCCCTTTCTGTTGACCTGGCCTCCCCTACACTTGGCACCCAGCTCCTAGGGTCCACCCAACAGCCTAGGGTCCCATCCACCTGTTGGAGCTACCACAGGAGGGAGGCAGGAGATGCTGTCGCTGGGAGCCTACAGGGAACGTGCCTGTTTCACCCTTCCAGCACCCCAGCAGCCATTCCTCTCCACCCGTGGGAGCAGGGCTCAGAGGGTGCTCCTGATCTGTGCACCCCAGCTCTGCGCTCCTTGTGTTTAATGTTGTCTGCTGTCATTGATAAAAATAGCAGCGAGCAGAGCCGGACTGTGCAGAGCCTGTACCAAGTGCCGGCCCTGTGCCGAACACCTTCCGCCCATTGTCTCACTGAATCTTCACAGCAATCCTGGGAAGCATAGGTGCTGGCAGCCAGGCTGAGAGCCCAGGCCCAAGCTGAAGGCCACACACCAGAAGTGCTGGCCCCAGAGCACGTGCGGTGCTGCTCCCATTGCCTGCGGTGCTGACGGCGTAAAGGACAGGCTCTCTTAGGAGCACTTTGAGCTGGGTCTTTAGAGGTTGGGACCCTGCTCCCCTAGACATAGGCCACTGTGAGCTGTGGCCCTCGATGCCACCCGTAGCCCATGATCCCAAGCCCTGCCCTGGCTCTGAGGTGGCTGGTGCTGAGCCTCGGAGAGGAAGACAGCACCAAGGGAGGCCCTGTGGGGGTGCTTGCCACACTTCAGAGGGTGCTGCCTTCTCTCTGGGATCGATACCAGGGAAGCCACTTGGGTTCACACTACCAGAAAGCGCCGTGTAAAAGTCAGAGTTTGATGGAGCAGCTTGCTGGCCCTGACTGTGGGAAAGGCTGGAAGTGGCACCTCTGCAAGACCTCGAGGGGGACTTGAGTCTGGGTTGCTGGATTGGAAGGGCATTTTCAGGTGTGCAAGGACTCTCTAAATGCTGAATTTGGTGAGTCTATCCTTACCCCAGGTGAGGCTCAGACCTCTGGCCATGGAGATCCTCGGCAATCCAAGGATTGACAGGTGAGCTCAGACCTCTGGCCCTGGAGATCCTTGGCAATCCAAGGATTGACAGGTGGGCTCAGACCTCTGGCCCTGGAGATCCTCGGGCAATCCAAACCCAATGATGGTCTCTTGAGTTAATCATGGCCTTCTCTGTTGCATATGACAGGAACTCAATCAAACTGGGTTAAGCAGAGGCTTTACTGGTTCATGGGCCTGAAAAGTCCCAGGTATTTCTTGGCTCCATCTGCCTCAGGGTTGGCCCTGCCCCTTGCCAGATCCTCCTTGTCCCAGGGCAGGAGGGCCATCAGAGGACCCCAAGCCATCAGAGGACCCCAAGCCTGTGGTCCAACCTCAATGCAACCCCAGTAGGCAGAAGAGAGATTCTCCTCCCCTCATCGGCTCCTCCTGGCTCTCGTGCCTCTCCCTGAACCATTTCCTTGGGCAAGCAGGATGCAGAGCTCTGACTGGCCTGGAGTAGAGAGTAGAATCTGCCCGCCAGGTCTTACGGCCTGAGCTCAAGGGTAGGCTGGGAAACCTGGAGGCCAAAGCTAGGTGCCTGGGCATCCACCCACTTCCACATCTCTTAAGCATCCTGAACAGTTAAAAAGCCAGGCACAGTGGTACATGCCTGTGGTCTCACCTACTTGGAAGGCTGAGGTGGGAGGATCACTTGAACCCAGGAGTTGGAGGCCAGTCTGGGCAACATAGCGAGACTCATGTCTAAAAGAGACAGCGAGAGAACCCTCTGCTGCATCCTGCACACCCCTGCTGGGAAAATATGAGGGTAAGCACTCAGGGCTTGACTCCAGCAGGTGGTTGTTCCCCACGTGCAATCCACAGCCTTGCCGTGGCTCTTCCTCAGAGCCTCACATAGCTCGCTCTTCCCACCAGCAGCTCAGCTTGCAGCCGAATGACCATGAGCGATAGGGTGTGCAGGAAGTGACTGGTGTGCAATCTGTGCTCACCTCTCACACTTGAATCTCAATCAGCATCTGATGTAAGGAAAAGCTGGCGCAGCCAGGCTTAGAGAGGCAGCTAAGGCCAGACCTGAGAGCACACTGCAGGGATGGAGTTGGGGGGCTCCGACTATACTGCCTGCTGGGGTATTTTAAGGGGCAGCAGGGCCCGGGTGCAGAGGTGGGTCAGGTGTAGATGGTGAGAAGGTTGCAGCCAGCACCTGTTGATGCTGGGTCCTTACAGGGTGGAACCAAGAAGAGCTAAAGAAACGGGTGTACACAGAGGAACGGTGGGGATGGGGTGACTGCAGAGTTGGACAGAGTAGATTTTCAGCAGCATGAAGGGCGTCCAGAGGTAGAGGAAATTTTTAGGGACTTCTAGGGCAGAAGTGTGGATTATAAGTCCCAGCACTCTTCATCTTGCTGGGCAACCTGGAGCCAGTTTTTTGACCCTTCTGTGCCCCCATTCTGTTACCTGTCAAGGCTTTTGCATTGGCTGAGTACGAACTCATGGATTATTCACAGTAACTCTGCTGTGTGAGCTGTTGTCATCCGCATTGTACAGAGACACAGAGAGGTTAAGTAACTCACCCTGGGTCACCGAGCCAGAAGTGGAGCTGAGACAGAGGTACAGGCTTCCGGCTCTCCCAGCCATGGCCCTGATGCTCGTACTGTAGCGTGTTTCTATATCCTTGGACTTTACCTCCTCCTGTATCCCTCTCCAACTAGAAGGCATGTTTGTTGAGGTTGGAGACCATCACTGTGCTAGCGAAACACCTGGCCAGGGTAGGTGCTCGATAAATGTTTGTGGAATGAATGAAGGAGGTGGGTGTCCATAGGAGATGGCACAGCTTCCCCCTTGAAGTGACACAGACCCCCTCGGCTCACAGTTCAATGGCTGAAGCATGTCCTACAGCCCCCTCCCTAGAGTGGCCAGGAAAGTGAAGTCCTGCTGCAAGAGGAGGCAGTGGGGGCCCAGGACCACACCAAAGGCCCACCTCCGGCCTGTGTGATGCTTGGTAGACCTCTGGAGCTCTGTGAGGGGGGCGCGGGTGGATGGAGAACTCACCGCCCAGCAGGGCCACTACCGACAGATTGGGGAAGGAAGGGCCTCGTTACACGGGCTCAGAGTGGGGAAGGTAGCAAGGTCCCAATGGCAGGGGATTCCCACCAGCAAATGCCAGCTCTCTGGCCAGCTGTCTGCTGTCAGGGAGGCTTTTGAGGACCTGTCACTCCTTCAGGAAGCCTTGTGGAGACTCCCAGCCTTGCCCTGGAGCCAGCCCCAGCTCCTCCCCAGTTCCCCTCGGGTCAGTGGCAAGCTCCTTGTCACTCGCCCAGGCCCTCTCAGTGGGCATCCTCGCTTCTGCGGCATCGCTCTTGAAATCTGCCAGGTGGAATCCATCCCCCATACTAGGTAAAAGCTGAAAGCTGACGCCATCCTGGACTCACTGCTCCTTGTCCTTCCTGCTCCTACCCCCACTGCCCCCAACTCGACCACCCCCCACCACAGATCCATCAGTGATATTGACACCTCTGCCCTCAGACTGTGTCCTTGACCCGGCCCCCTCCCACCTCTGCTGCAGCATGCCTGGGTGCCCGCAGAAGCCCCTCACTCAGCTGCCGGCTGGGCCCTGGCCCGTGATCTCCCCAGCACAGCATCACCCATGTGGACTTAGGACCCCCATCACCGCCCTCTTCACAGCACTCTGGGGCTTCTCAGCCCACCTGGGAGAAAGCCAGACCCCTCCCCGTGGCCTGCAGCACAGTGCCATCTGCCCGCCGGCCCACTGCCCCCTTTGCCTTCCCCTGGGGTCCCTGTGTTCAACCCTGGAGCAGCCTCTCGGGTCTCCCCGTCCACCTCAGGGCCTTTGTCCTCACTGTCACCTCTCCTCAGAAAACTGCCTGATCCCTCAGTCTATGTCCCCTATTGCCTGCCCAGACTAGGCCTCTCGGCTATACCCACAGGGGCCCACGGCGTACTCCCAACCCGTGTTCACCAAGTGAAGCCTGGCACAGCAGACACATGGTGCTCCCCTGATCCTGAAGAGCCTGCATGTCTGCCTCTCGCAGCACCTTTCCCTCTTCCCCCTGTCCTCTGAGTGCCTCCGGGGCCAAGGAGCCTTGTCCTGGCAGTCCCTGGACATGGCACATTAATACCAGCGGGTGGATGAGGGCAAAAAAAAGAGAGCAGCCACTGGCCCAGGAAGCGACAGAAGGCGGGCCCTGGCTGGGCCTGGACCTGGGCACTGCAGCAGTGGCCTGGAGGGACCAGGCAGCCTGGGTAGGCGGCAGAGCACGCACCTGTGTGGGGAAGGGACCGGGCAGCAGGGAGTTGGGGCAGCCCTGCCCAGCTCCCCCATTCATTGCCGTAGGGGCCAGGGAGCACTGGCCCAGGGATGCCAGAAGGTCTGATTTTTCAGAAACCAGAAATCCGGATTTTTTGTGCACTCTTCCAGTTTTTAAATACCGGCAACTAACTAGAATTCTTTTTGTTAATGGTGTGTGAGCCAAAGAAAACCCAACTGTAGGTGAGCCATGGCGACCCCTCCCCTGGAAGCTGAGGGAGGAAGAAGAGGGCGTGGGCTAGGGCTGGTATGGAGCAGGCCAATGAGGACGCAGGATCTGCTCTGGCTGTGGCCATAGAGACCTGGGGCATTGGAGCAGTTCTTGGTTGGAGACCCCGAATCATAGGCCTGTGATCTTGTGAGCAGTGAAACCCTGGTCCTTCCATCCTGGGGCCCTGGGACAGGTAGGGACCAGGGCCACTCCATTACCACTTCTGTGCCAGGACAGCCTGGCTGGCGGCTGCTCCCTGCCACACTCCTGGGGACAAGCTTAGGGGTGTGGCCATCCTGGGGTAAAAATAGCAGGGTCACCTTGCAGCCAGGAGGCTTGCTTTCACTTGCACGTGGAAGTGCAGTGTCGGCAAGGCACTGCTGTCAACCAGAAGCTGTGCAGGTTATGTGGCAGGTGGACACTGGCTTTCGTCTCCATTCCCCACCCTGGGGACAGAAGAATGCTGACGTCTACCCACTAGGGTAAGGGGTCAGGCCCGGCCCCCCAGTTAGTGGATGACCCGGCCGATTACACTCCAGCACGGGTCCTGGGTGTGCCATGAGGCAAGGGAGCACAAGCCACACCAGGCCCCTCATGGACTCTTGAGAAAGCACATGTCCCTGGAGGCTGTCCCAACTGCTTGACAGCCCTCGGTGACTCTGGGGACTCGGGGCAGGGGGACATGGAGCCAGTCTGGCCTGATGGCTTCACACAGCTCCAAGTGGCCTGGCAAACTCCACAGAGAATGACACCCATCCTCCAGGGTCACATGTGTGGTGGCCATCTCCAAATCCCTCCTCTCATACCAGTCTGTCCTTTTTATTTGAGACAGAGTCTTGCTCTGTTTTCCAGGCTGGAGTGCAATGGTACAATCTTGGCGCACTGCAACCTATGCCCCCTGAGTTCAAACAATTCTCCTGCCTCAGCCTCCTGAGTAGCTGGGATTACAGGCGTGAGCCACTACGCCTGGGTAATTTGGGATTTTTAGTAGAGATGGGGTCTCACCATGTTGCCCAGGCTGGTCTGGAACTCCTGACCTTAGGTGATCCACCCACCTCGGCCTCCCAAAGTGCTGGAATTACAGGTGTGAGCCACCGTGCCCGGCCCAGTCTCTCTCCTTTGACCACCAAGACCACCCTGCCAGGTCAGCCAAGCAAGAGATATAGCACAAGATGGGTAGGACGTCTGAGGCCTGAAGGGAGAAGAGGCCTGCCAGGGCTCACATGGCCCGAGTGCCACACGGAGGCAGGGCCTACTCCCAGGGCCAGTGTGAGCAGCAGGGTCAGTTCCATGGCCCTGCAACCTGCCTGGCCCTGCAGACAGCTGGCTGGGTGCAGACCTGGTGTGCTCTGGCCTGGTGCTAGGCCCCATCAGCCCACAACATGTATCCATTCCTGCCCAGGCCTGGTTCTGCACACATCTTGGGCACTGAGAGGTTTGAGCCAGCCTAATGACCCATGCTCTGGGGGCCTGGTCTCCACTAGACACACTCAGCCCTGCAGGGCCAGCCCTGCTGCTGGTGCTGTGACCTCCAGCTAGAATCGCTGCCCCTCTGCACTTCCATCATGCTCCCATGAATTGGGACTTGGCGTAGAAACCTCTCATGGTGCTTACTGAGTGCGTCATTGCAGTGCCAGCCTTGGCTCTTACGTCCCCTCCCAGGCAGGAGATGAAACTAGAGACCCCCGAATGCCTACAGGGATGAGGGCTGGTGCAGTTGGGCAGGGAGGGAGAATGTCAACCGTCCACTGAGCGGAGATCCCCCCCAGTTGCCTGGCAGGTGGCCGGGCAGCTGGGGCTGAGTGTGCTTCTCGTCCCACCCCAGGAAGCCTGAGAAGGGAGTCCAGTACCTCATCGAGCGTGGCTTTGTGCCCGACACACCCGTCGGGGTGGCCCACTTCCTGCTGCAGCGCAAGGGCCTCAGCCGGCAGATGATCGGCGAGTTCCTGGGCAACCGGCAGAAGCAGTTCAACCGTGATGTGCTCGAGTGAGTTCTGCAGGGTGGGACCCAATTCCACACGTGCCCCCATGCAACCTGGGCATACACAGGGGCAGGCCTACCCTGCTTGCTGGGACGTGGGCTGGGCCCCTACTTCTCTCTTCCTAACTTCTAGACACACACATGCAGATGCCCCACATCTGCCCAGCACACAGGTGGGCACTTGCTGCCTGATGCACCATCCCACACACAGACCCCACTTCCTGTCCATCTGCCCTCTGGCATGCACCCTCAGCCCCTCCCTTCCCTCCATTCCTAAGCACAGTTGATCCAACCCAGCGCCGAGCATCACAGCCCTCAATGACTCACGTTCCTGCAGCCTCGAACAGCAGGGCTGGCAGGAGCCGGCAGCTAGAGGTCAGAGCCCCTTCTCCTGGCCTGGCTGCCCTCCTCCTGCATGGACTGCAGGCCCTGCCTGCTCCTAGCTCACCCCCGGGGAGAGCAGCAGGGAGCCAGACCAAGTGAGCTGCCTCCCTGTGGGCAGCCGTGCCAAGGTCTGCCCCTGGCTCATTCTCCCAGCTGGGAGATTTGGGCTGTGTGTCTATCCCTACCTCCTGATGCCACAGCTCCCCCCAGCTCAGAGAGCTGGCGAGCATAGCACTCTTGGCTACTTGAAGCCCTGCAGAAAAATGGGTTCTCAACTCTCTGAGCCAGAACAGTGGGTCAGGAAGAGCAGTCAAAGCAGGGTAACATGCTGGCTGTCCCATAGCAGGGGCAGTCCCTTCCAGCCGCGCAGTCCTGCCCATGTGCAGCCAAGGGGACCAGCGAGGGCCAGGGAGCAGGTGCCTAGGAGCAGCAGTCCCTGGAGCATGAGGCCTCATGTTCCCTGGGGCTAGCCAGTGCACCTGCCATCTCTGCTGCTTCCCTAGGAGGCAGCGGGTGCTGTCGCCCTTTTTGTCTAACGGGTGGGGAAACTGAGGCTCAGGGTGGGAGGGCCTGGCCTGGGCATACACCCCCATACACATGGACTCACTCGCACAGGTATTCACGTAGTCCCAGCCCCACACCCAGGAGGCCAAGTGTGGGCAGCGCATGGCAGGCACCAGCAGAATGTCTGTGCCCTTGGTTGGCCAAGCATGCGCAGACTGGGCACCTTTCTCCCTGCTCAGCACCTGGAGAAGCCTTCTGTATCGATAGGGTGGCTACCGCCCTTCCCCTCTTTGAAGCAGGCATGAGGAAATGTCCAGGGGAAAGCCCAGGAGCTCTTTGGTGAATGCCCAGCTCCCGCCCCCATCCCCTGCAGCCATTCCTACACTGCCCCGACTCCCCGCTCCAAGCCGGTCCCTGGTCCTTAGGAAATCCGCACATTGTTGTCCTCATGTCAGAAAATAGCAGTGGCCTCAGGAAGTGGCAGACTCCCCCAGGCCACCACCCCAGGCATCTGCAGGGCCGCTGCTCCTGCTGCTCAGCAAATCCTCCTGCCTGATCCTTGCTGCCCTCTCCCCACACTCCACAGCCACCTCCAAGGCTGTTGCCCCAGGAGGCCTTGAGCGCTCGGAGGAGGGTAGAAGCAGCTGCATCACCCCCGTGCGGGGATGGCCCTGGGAGAGGGATCAGGCCTGCCTAGCCAGGCCTCTGCCCCATGGGAGTGACTGCAGCATCATTAGGGAGCTAGGCCAGAAGCTGGAGCCTGCCCCAGAGTTCCTGGTGCAGACCCCATCTTCTCTGTTCAGGAATCACCATAGGAAGGACTGGAAGGGTGTGCTGGGGGCAGGGTCATGGGAAGAATGTAGAGACCATTCATCAGCCACCCCTCCAGGCTCTGCGCCACAGATGAGAGTGCATGGCCCATTCAAGTCCCTGGAAAAGCACCTGCAAAACCCAGCCCACCACCCCAGTACTCTCCTCACAACTCCCCGACCCCATGCAGAAGGAGAGGACACTCAGAGTAGTGTCTGCTGTGTGCCTGGTGAGGGCTGTGCTTAAAAATGTTTGTCTCTTGGGAAGGGCTTTGATCCAAATAACCATATGCTCTGCCCCTCTGAGAAAACTGTCCATATAAATATAGGCACACACGCTTCCCTAGATCCAGGGGCTTCACGGGCTCCCCAGAAACCTGGAGGTCTTTTTGCTGAGGGCTCTTGGCTGATTGAATGGTCAGGCAGGGGCCCTCCCTGCCAGGAGGCAGCCCATTCCTGGGACTCCAGGCACCACCACCTGGGTGTGGGCTGGGTGTGTCGCACCCACAAGGGGTGTTTATGTGGGACCATCTGTCTCTGTTCCAGCTGCGTGGTGGACGAGATGGACTTCTCTGCGATGGAGCTGGATGAGGCCCTCAGGAAATTCCAGGCGCACATTCGTGTCCAAGGGGAAGCCCAGAAAGTGGAGCGGCTCATCGAGGCCTTCAGGTGGGGCCTGGGCTGGCTGGGGATGCTGCATCCGGGGAGGACAGTGTCCCCAGCTTCAGAGCCCGAGGAGGGACCAAAGGCTGGATCCCCGCCATCCCTAGGCAGGGCCATGTCTTCCTGAGTGTTGCTTTTGGGGTGAACGTAGTGGTTCTTCCTGCGTTCCAGGCACTGTGTTGGACTCCTTTCAGCCATTGTAAGGTGATTCAGGTGGAGGAGACTGTACTGATTATTCTAATTGTGTGAAGATGAGGAAACCGAAGTTGAAAGAGGTTATGATCGAGACTGCTAGGATTCTGGGTGTTCAAATCGGGATTCCGAATGCTCTTCCTCCAAGTTCCCCACGGCTCTGCGTTCATCCACAGTCCGTCTGTCTAGTCATTCATTTGCTCATTCACAAGGAGCGGCACAGTGACTCAGAGCACAAGCCAGATAGCCAGTTGCCTGGTTCAGTCACCGACTCCACCACTTACTGGCTGTGTGGCCCTGTGCTGGTTACTTAACTTCTCTGTGCTTCATTTCTTCACCTGTGAAGTGGAATAACAATAGCACATACCCTAGAGAGGGGTGCAAGGACGAAATGACACAGGACACATGGGCACACTTAGCCCAGCTCCTGAAACAACAGTGAGCCTGTGGTGACTATGCAGTCATCCACTCTGGGACCGCGTGCAGACTGGCTATGTAGGAGTCTGTGTTCGGTGCTGGGTGTAGGTGGCACAAGTCAGCTGCTAACCCAGCCCTCTGGGCTCAGCACCAGCGGTGGGCCAGGAGGGTTGAGGATACAGAGGGAGGACAACCCCAGGGCCCTGGCGGGAGGCAGCGTGTGCCCACTTCCTTCCAGGACGGCTTCCTGGAGGGGAGGGCACTAAGCTGGGCTTATGAGCCTCAGTCCCGGTACTTTGCCTGGCTCCTCTGCTCTGTCCCTGCCTCTTGTCACCTGCCCCTCCACGAAACCACCAGTGGAGGGGTGGCAGTGGGAGTGGCAAGCAGGCTGACTCTAAGGCGGGGGGTGTTCTTGTCCTTTGTGCGCCCTACAGCTGTCGGTCCACAGCTGTTGAACCTGAGGCCCCTCAGTAGCCATGGGTGAGACAAGGCGGGGTGCCTCTCCCTCTGAGCTGGTGTGGAGAAGCCGTGGGCTCCTTTCACCTCAAGGTCCTCGAGAGCAGGCCAGACACCCACTGTGACATCCCCATTGCAGGCAGCAGGGAGAGGGGCCCAGCCTTGCAGGGCAGGAGGGACTGCAGTAGAGTGAGGAGGGTGAATGGGTAGTCAGGGCCAACTCTGACAGGCAGGCGTGATCCTCACCAGAAGCGGGAGCTGAGGCTCAGTGGCATGTGACAGCCTCTGCTGGTGAGAGAGGGGCCGTGTTACTTGCTGCGCTGTGGCTCTGACCCCCTCCCTCCCATCCTGCAGCCAGCGCTACTGCATCTGCAACCCCGGAGTGGTGCGGCAGTTCCGGAACCCAGACACCATTTTCATCCTGGCCTTTGCCATCATCCTGCTGAACACCGACATGTACAGCCCCAATGTCAAGCCCGAGCGCAAGATGAAACTGGAGGACTTCATCAAGAACCTCCGAGGTGAGCTGTCTCGGTCGGTTGGCCATCTGCACCTGCCCCGGCCAGGCCCTCCCCAGGTGTAAGGGCAGACAGGAGCGTGAGGCAGCCTCGAGCTGGGGAGCTGGGCTCTAGCATGCCAGGGTCTGGCATGGAGGGGCCTTCGGGGAGCACAGCACAGATGACTGGAAAGAGCACTGCCTTAGAGGAGCCCCCGTGGGACACCGGCTGCGTGACACAGGCCAGGGTCTCAGGGTGTTGGGAAACCTTCCTCACGGGGAAGGTGACACTGTTAGCTTGTCCTTGAAGGATGAAACTGGCGTTTTTCTTTGTCTTTTTACCTAAAAGTATATATTTTAAAAGGGGACTTGACATCGCTACTGTAAATGGAAAACCAGTAACATTTGCCTTGTGTAGAAAGTAATTATAAAAACAAATGCAATGAAAAGAAAGCAGTGCTGCTGAATTCTAGCCAGTGCAGCTTCCGGCTGCTGGCACTGGGGTGCAGACTCGGCTCCCTGCCCTGGAGGAAGTGGGCATGTGCCGGGAGGTGTGGGTGCGGGGTCTGTGAGAAGCGAGTCCTCCTTTCGTGATCAGAGACGGGAAAGGAGCTAAAAGGCCGTGACCTTCTCCCAGGCAGCTCCATGCCAGCCCAGTGTGTCCTTTGTGCGCCCTGCAGTCCCTGGAAGGAAGGGGGAAGGCACTGTGTCCCTCTGCCCCTGTAGGAACCCTGGCTGCAAGAGCTGAGGGTAGGTTGAAAGGACAGGGACTGAGGGTTCCTTGGAAAGGGTGTCACTGTTTGTCAAAGCAAAGAAGAGCCGGTGTGAATCTAGCCTGGCTTTAAGACTGTGTAGAGCTGACAAAGCTGTTCATTCTCAGTTTATTCAGTGGTGGTTCTGCCATCCCCTCTCCTGGGACAGGGTCACTCTCCAGGGAGCAGCTCCAGCTCCACTGCGGGGTCTCACGTGCTCTCCCCTTCCCCTGGTGGTGGGCGCCACTGTGGCAGGAACCCCAGGCAGCAGAGGTTACGGGGAGATGGCACCTGAGCTGGGCTCCAAGACCAGAGTGGTTCTCCCACCTCCCTTGGGAGGCAGGAAGGGGTGCTGAGCAGACTGCAGGATGGCTTAGAGCTCACCGACAGCCATTCCCTGCACCCAGCAGTCACTGCATGTGGCCTCCTACTACGTCTGAGGGGTATGGCAGGCCCTAAGTCTATCAAGTGTGTAGTTCCTGGGAACCAAGGCATCTTGGGAGCTCCCAAGGGCCATCAGTGGACATGATGGTGCAACAGATGTATTCCCAGGCCCAGGTGTCCAAGCAGCAGCCAGGAGGCTGGGGCCTCCTCTGCATCCACCCGGGGCCTCCCTTACCCTGAGCCTCCCCATAGGGCCGAACCTGTTTCTGGGAATCACAGCCTCCCACATGACCCCTGGTGGAGGCTGGCCACTCATCACCTCCAGGAAAGCCAGCTGTGTGCTGCATGCTGTTGGCAGCCCAGGGGGAGTTTGAGGGCCTCTGGTTTCTTTTAATTAATTTATTTTATTTTATTTATTTATTTATTTATATTTAGAGACAGAGTCTCCCTCTGGCAGCCCAAGGGCAGTTTGAGGGTCTCTGATTTGTTTAAATTTATTTGTTTATTTATCGAGACACAGTCTTCCTTTGTCACCCAGTCTGGAGCTCAGTGGTGCAATCATATCTCACCTTACCCTTGACCTCAGCCTCCCACCTCAGCCTCCCAGGTAGCTGGGACCACAGGCACAAACCGCTGTGCCCAGCTAATTTTTAATTTTAATTTTTTCTAGAGGTAGTGTCTCACTTTGTTGCTCAGGCTGGTCTCAAACTCCTTGGCCTCAAGTGATCCTCCAACCTTGGCCTCCCAAAGTGCTGGGATTATAGGCTTAAGCCACCGTGCCTGGCCCGATTGTTTTTTCTTACTTTAGAGCCTCTTGCACGTCATCTGGGACTCCCCTGAATGAGAAATAACAGGAGGAATCAGTCAGAAATGACTGGCCCAGAGCAGAGAAGGCTTGGTGGGCAGGGCTGCTGAGTCAGGTGGTGGCCAGCCAGCACCCCTGTGGCAGTGGCTCTGTGGTTCCTGTCCATGGTTGCACCCAGTCCTGCCAGCTGTCTGGGCAACAGGGTGGCAGGAACCTCCCCGCTTCCCATGGAAGGGGCTGAGCACCCCAGTCCGGATGAGGGAGCTGTAGGTTCTGTCTCCCAAGCCTGGGATGTCCCCACCAAATCACCCCTTTTCAACCTGGAGCTCAGGGACGTTTTTTCTCATCTTCCTTGTGCACCCCAGGGTCACGTCAGCCAGGAAATGGCAGAGGCTGGGCAGGTCCCTGGTCTCCTGGAGCCAGCCTGGTGCTCGGTGCCGAGTGCACGGACAGCTTGTCCTTTTTGTAGGGAAATCCTCACCCCCACCGCAACACACATCCTCTCTGCAGTGGGTCACCCCAGTTTGTCCAGTGGGTCCCGCAGCAGGAGAGTCCTAGGGGCTGGAGGACTGTGAAGGAGGAGCAGCTTACCACAGACGCCAGTCCAAGAGTGTTCCTTTTTTATTAAAGTTTGCTTTTAAATTTTTTTAATTTTTTTATTCACATAGTTTAAAAACCAGAAAGTAATATAATCCAACAGTTGTGCTCCTTGATATTTACCCATATGAATTGGAAAGAGGCCCATGGAAAAACCTGCACACCGATGCTTATAGCAGCTCTATTCAAAACTGTCAAAACTTGGCAACCACCAGACGTCCTTGAGCAGGTGAAAGGATAAATAAACTGTGTTCCTTCAGACAGTGGAATAGTGCTCAGCACAAGAGAGACGTGAGCTATCGACCATGAAGAGACGTGGAGGAACCTGAGTGAAAGCGGCCAGTCTGAACAGGCTGCATGCTCTGTGATTCCAACTCTGTCACATTCCGAAAAAGGCAAAACTATGGAGACAGGAAAAGGATGAGTGGCTGCCTGGGCCTGAGGGAGGAGAGGGTGGGTAGGCAGAGTTCAGAGGATTTTTAGGGCGGAGACACTGTTCTGTGTGACGCTATAATGGTGGATAAGGGTCATTCTACGTTTGCCCAAACCCACAGAATCATAACACCCAGAGTGAACCCTCATCTAAAACATGGACTTTGCATGATGCTGATGAGTCAGTGTAAGCTCATCATTGTGCCAATGGAGCACTGTGGTGAGGATGGCAACAGCTGGGGAGGCTGTGAGTGCCGGGGGTCAGGGCATACATGGGAAATCCTTCTGCTCAATTTTGCTGAGAACCTCAAACTGCTCCAAAAATAAAGTCTATTCAGGAATAAAATAAAATACTGGAAGGTGCCTAGCAGAGTTTCCCTCCCAGCCTGCCCTGCCTGCTCGGGGCATAGCCTCTGCCCCTGAAGGTCCTCGGTTTTGGCTTCTGGCCGTGCCCCCTAGCTGAGCTCTGCTCATGCAATGCACATGTGCAGAAATGACTTTACCCTCTGCTACTTTGCACTTCGCTTTTCCCACTTACTAGATCTAAGAAACGGCCCATATGCTTTACTGTAGCCTTCCTCACTGCTCTTGGCAGGTGGGTGGTAAGTAGCCTGTCATGCTGATGTGTTAATGGGTACACCAGTTACTTCCAGCCTTCTGCCATTTAGAAACAGTGCTGCAGTAACCTTGTATGTGTCTCATTTCCCATGGGATAAGTTCCCCCAGATGCAGTCAGTGGGCCAGAGAGTGCTAGAACTTGTCATTTGGACAGGCATTGCCAGGTTGCCAACCCCGGGTTGGAGCATCTCCCATCCTGCCAGCCGTCTGTGGGAGACCCCTCTTCCCCAAGCCCTGCAGCCCTTCGGACTGCGGCCTGGCAGAGGGGTGAGGGTGGAGCTCACTGCGAAGTGAGTTTGCGTTTCCCACATGTACAGGGGTGTTTCTCTGCTCACAGCAGTTTTCAGAGTGGGGAGGAAGAAAGCAGTGCGTGCTTGTGGTTAGGGCAGCCCCGGTCAGAGCCCAGCTTCCAGCCTCTGCCCGCGTGATGTGGGCCAGCAGCAGCAACCAGTGTAGCACTCTGACCGCTCAGATGCAGAGCCGGGCACGCCCCAGGTGCCCCTCGTTTCCTCATGACGAGCCTGTGCTGTAGGTGACCTGTTTTAGAGGAGGACACCAAGCATGGGTGACGCAGTCACTCGTCTGTAGTCATGCAGCTAATAAGGGTGAAAGTAGAATGTGGCTCCAGGTCCATCGGAGCCCAGACTCACACACCCCACCCTCCTTACACTCCAGCCTCCCCACACCTCAGCCTCAGTTTCCCATCTGTGGAATGGAGATGCCCACTTCACAGAGCTATGGTTAGCATGGAGCAAGGTAGCATTTATAAAGCCCTCTGAACATGGCTTAGAGGTGTCTCAGCCCCTGACACTCATCACCTACTAGTCCGGGTCAGATGTGCTGGGACTGTTCCTGGTAGGAGGACTCAGGAAATTTGTGTTGACTGAAAATGTCCTGTTGCTGTGGGCCTGCCTGGGAGGTCTTTGGTTCTCTTGGGTCTGGTGGAAGGTTCGCTCCTCTGATTTGCTTTAGAAACTGGTAAATTGAGTGAGCCTGGGGCCCACCCTGATAGCCGGCTGCATCCCCTGCCCAGGTGTGGATGATGGCGAGGACATTCCCCGGGAGATGCTTATCGGGATCTATGAACGGATCCGTAAGCGAGAGCTGAAGACCAATGAGGACCACGTGTCCCAGGTGCAGAAGGTGGAGAAGCTCATTGTGGGGAAGAAGCCGGTACGTGGTGGGCCTGGGCACCATCTGGGCGGGGCTGCCTGCCAGGCCTTCTCACTCCCACCCACCCCACTCCATGTGGTCCCTTCCAGTAGGGCTGGTGAATTCTGCCAGGACTTGGGGGTTTTCCAAGTGGCTCCTGTCCTATTTGAGCATGACAGCTATTGGCTCTGCGTTACATCTGAAGAGAGCCGAGGCTCCTGATAATCCAGCGGGCCAGGGTTGTGCAGTGGCTCGGTTCTGGGCCCCTGACACTGGCGGCCTTTCCTGGGTAGCCCAGGAGTCCCCTGGGACCTCTCAGAGAACTCTGCCAGTGGGAGCGGGTCCCCCACATACTGGCTGGGTGGAGCCCAAGGGGAGGTGTAGGGAGGACACTTGCAGCATGGGCCTGGGCTTGGCCTTGAAATATGAACACCCTTTTGTTGGTTTCTCGTTCTCCCGCAGATTGGATCCCTGCATCCCGGGCTTGGCTGTGTGAGTATTTTTCTCTGCTTTTACCTTCGTGGGTAGCCCACCGCCCTGGGGAGGCCCAGCATCCTCAGTCACTCCACTGGCTCCCCAAGCTCCCAGAGCCCGCGTGCTGGTGGCTTGAGTTTCTTTCTGGGGTGCTGAGGAATCAAATGTTCATGATTACTCCAGCCTGAGATCTCTGTGGGCCTTGAGGCTATGCAGTGAGTCAGGGGAGATTCCTGCTCCCTCTCGCCAGCACCCTGTTGAGCCCAGCCCCTGGACCCTGAGCCTGAAACAGACCCCAGCGTGTCCTCTGAGGCTCTGCCCTGTCTGCTTCCCCACCTTGCCCTGCGCTCTGTCCCCGAAATTCTATGCCCTGGGCTCTCCCAGTGCCCGCCTCTTCTCCCCCGGGACCCATCCTCTGCCGTAGCTTTGTGGTGTGCCCACATGCCCCAGAGCAC
Organism: Alouatta palliata; assembly: GCA_004027835.1. Taxonomy (NCBI): domain Eukaryota; kingdom Metazoa; phylum Chordata; class Mammalia; order Primates; family Atelidae; genus Alouatta; species Alouatta palliata. The sequence goes on from PVKV010006553.1 coordinate 54,660, forward strand.
ATGCACACAGGGTGACCTGGCCACTTGCCATGACCGTCCTCATGGACTGGCCTTGTCCCTCAGTCCTGAAAGTAGCTCCCCTTCACCACCTTCCCCTGCAGGAGACCAGGCCCCTCCTACCTCCAGCCCTTGCTCCCCGACCCTCCTATCTTCTCTCCTTCACATCTTTGCAACCTGAGCACCCCAGGCTGGACCACATTTTTCCCCCTCACCTTAACACCCCCGTGAGCCAGCCTCAGGCAGCCCTGGCCCAGAGCACTCCTGGCAGAGTCAAGCCCCAGGCCTCAGGGCAATGATCCTAGGGATCCACCCGTTTGACCCTCTCCCGAATCCTGCATGAACCTGGGCACTCCCACAGCCAGGCCCTAATGGCTCATCCCTTGCCCTGAGGCATTGGGCTTCAAGGGCAAGTGGAGCTATGGCCATGTTGGGGGCTTGCCTGAGCCGTCAGGGGCATGTTCAGGGCAGGTATGTGGAGCGGAGGATGGGGCCTGGGCAGGTGCCACAGAGTGTCAGCTGTTAGCTCAGGATTTTGAAGTCTTTTAGGCATCAGGATCATAGGAATATTTTAGGGGGAGTCTTGGTAGGGTGGCGAAAATCCTGGGGCCTGGAATCAGATCCTGGCTCTGCCCGCTTCCGATTTTGTCACTATTTACCCTCTGTGCCTCAGTTTCCTCATCTAGAGCGGATTCTTTCTGTAAAGACTTTTGCAGGGCTGAGTGGGCTCATGTGTATGACTGGCACGTCGCGGGGACTCAAAACGTGACTTACTGTCTGGCCAGAGGCTCCCAGGTGAACGTGATAGTTTAAGAATCCTGGCACCTGCCCAGAGGAATGGAAAGGAGGTCTCAGTAGAAGCAGGGGCCCATCCCTAGTCCTTCAGGAAAGCCGAGATAAGGGATTTTAAATAGTACCTCCTGAGGACAGAGTATGGGAAACTGTCATGAGCCAAAAGACACATCTCTTCACTGTCTGTGAGGGAAGGCATTTTTTAACCCAGGGCCCACACACTAGGTTGCTAGCATGAAGGCTAGACTTGTCCACTGCGGCCCCCAGGGCTTCTGGAGGAGAGCTAGGCGGCCGTGGCAGGACAGCCTGTCCCCACACAGGTGCTTTCTCTGCCCCACCGTCGGTTGGTCTGCTACTGCCGGCTCTTCGAGGTTCCAGACCCAAACAAGCCCCAGAAACTCGGACTACACCAGCGAGAAATCTTCCTGTTCAACGACCTCCTAGTGGTACGTGGCTCACCCACACGGCGGCGTGGTGAGACCTCAAGCCTGAGCCCAGGGTCTGAGTCTGGCTGTCTGAATGGGGGAAATGTGCACACACGTTGGGGGGTGCAGAAAGGGGGGTTTTCCTGGTGTCTGGCTCACACTGATGCACGTGGAGACAGAACTCATTCGCTCATGTACAGGTCCAGAGGGGAATCTTTGGCTTTAGTGCAACCTGTTTCCAGAGCCTCTGCCAATGTCACCAGCACTCCCATATGCTGTCTGCACCTCTACCCTGTTCGGCGCTTCCTCGGGCAGGCCCCTTCCTCAGGCAGGCTCTGTCCAGGAAGAAGCAGGAGGCCCCGGAAGCTCCAGACCTGATCCTGTCTGCTGGGCAACTGTAGAATCCTCTTCCTAGACTGAGCAGAGGTTGCAGAGTCAGTCCCTGCACTGCACATCCCTCCCTAAGCCTCTCCGGGCCAGGCAGGTGCAGCACTTTCTGATTGACTAGGCCTGGGTCCCAAGCCCCACACCTGGAGCTGGTCCCCTCAAGACCTATGGGCTGAAGGAAACAAGGGCTGGGGGGGGTTCCCCAAAAGGGTATTGAGGAGCTCTTGCCAGAAGAACGGTGGCACCGATGGTAGCCAGACGGGGCCAGAAGTACTCACTGCAGAGAGAGGAGAGAGCTTGTCCTTTGGATTGCTGTACCCCCTGCATGCCACGGGCTTTGTTGCCAAAGATGCCCATGTTCTTGATTGGGTGTGAGGACTGGCTACTCCTCTTTGACCACTGATGTTGAAATCGGACATGTAGGTTCAAATCCCTTATGAAGAACTCCTGACCTTGAGTGAATCCCTTCATATCTCTGAGGCTCAGTTTCCTCCTCTGTAAGATTCATCTCTCAGAGGGTGGCAGGGGTCCAGTGAGGTCCTGGACATAAGAGCCTTACATGGTGCCTGGCATGCCCTGGGGACCGGGGAGATACAAGCCCTCTTCTGTCCCCTCCCAGCCCAGCCTCTGGCTGCCACACTGGAAAGTTTCTTCCCTTACTGCAGACCAGGATAGCGGCCAAGGACCATAGCAGGCCAGCAGAAGTTCAGGGATCACATCGCTAGCTCAGGGCCAGTCTCCCTGCGGGCCGTCACCGGGCATAGCTTCACACTCTGGTTGTTCCCGAGAGAGGAAGCCATGGCTTCTTCTCAAGGTCAGCGCTGCTGAGCGCCACCCCTGCCACTCAAGGTGGCAAGCCCCGGTGTTCACCTCACCTGGCTGTGGGAAGGCCCTGGAGGGAGCTCCGTGATGTGAAGGGCCTGCCGCCTCTGTGCCGGGTTGTGGGGCTTTGGTGCCAGCCAAGGTGGCACTGGGCTTGCAGGGACAGGAACCATTGTCCAAGTCTTAGAGTGGAAGGCCATGCCCTCCACCCACATTGGCTTGGCCCTGGCCCCGGCCTCCTGACTCGGAGCTCCAGGAGGGTCCTCTGGCCAGAGGTTGCATGTAGTCACTACCCTCCGAGACACTGCCGCTCAGCTCTGTCTCTGGCTGCCTCCAGGTCACCAAGATCTTCCAGAAAAAGAAGAACTCAGTGACGTACAGCTTCCGACAGTCCTTCTCCCTGTACGGCATGCAGGTCCTGCTCTTCGAGAACCAGTGTAAGTCGGCCCCAGAGCCCGCCTGGAAGAGTGCATATCCCAGCTTACACACTTTCTCCTGGCTGCTTCGAGGACAGAACCCCAGGGGGCTTCAACGCTCACCCCTGTTTTATCCCCAGAGAGCAGATTGCAGCTAGGAGCTCCAGTGAGCAGTAGGCACAGACCCTCAACAGACCCATCAGCCAGTTGAGCCTGATGTAATAACATTGGACAGACACAGTATGTTTTTACTAGTACTTTGCTTCTTGCAGGTGATAAGATTTTTAAATTTATAGCGGAAATACATTTATTTAAATAAAATGTTAATAGAAAAACATTAAGTCATATAGATGATTTGCAAACATGGCCCAGAACACAGGCAACAGCAACCCCCGAGTGTCCGCAGAAGTGAAGAGCTGAGCCCCTCCGCCTGGGTCGGATCCCAGCTCTGGCTCTGCTGCTGTGTGGCTTGGCTCTGCAACCCCTGTGGCCTCTGTTTCCTGGGTCATAAAGTAGTGCCTGCCACGGGGCCACCATCATAGCTGCTGGAACACAGTGCTTTGCAAGGGTGAGTTTTGATGCCCTGCTGGAAGGCCCTGGGCGAGGACTGGGGACCTGGGGATTTGGGAGGCTCACACCTGCAGCACCCCACTGGCTTCCATGTTACCTTGCTCCTGTCACTCTCCACCGTTTCTCTTCCCTCTCCTTTGTCCCTTCCCTGTGAGAAGCTGAGCCAGTCCTCCTGGGCTGGGGAGCAGGGGGCCATCTGGAGTGTCCTGGGGAAAGAAGCTGAGTGTCCCTGCTTGAGCAGTAGGGGTTCCTCATCCTCTCAGAACTAGACATCACTGTCTGTTCAGTCAGCCTTCCCTCTGCAGGTTAAAACAGTGTCAGGGACCCACAGCCAGACCATCCAAAACCACAGGCCTTGTGCCTGGATCTGGAGCTCTCTGTCCCTTTCCATCTTCAGTGGGACCAGGGACAGTTCAGCAGGAGCCCCTGCACTCCCCACGTGCCCAGTGAGGAGCACGACGTCCCTGCCGCAGCCGCCTCCCCGCCTCCTGGCATCCCTGTCCCACCGCAGGCTTCGAGTCATGCCTTGCCTTGGTGTCTCACATGCCTTGCCCTGGTCCCAGGGGAGGCCAGTGCCACCCCCACATCGTCTTGACCAGCAGTAACCCACTCTCTGAGAGGGTGGCATTGACCCCTGCCTCCCAGGGCTGGGGTGGTGACTTAGTGAGATCCCAGCAGCATAGCTCCTAGCAGGGGGCCAGGACCACTGTGGACTGGCAGGGCAGAGGCTGTACCTGGATCATGTCTAGGGTCCCACGGCTTGGCCTTAGATCCTGGACACTGGGTGCTGGCAAGATCCAAGCCCGCAGCCTCTATAGGAGATGCCGTCATGCCAGAAGTCTCAAACTGGCAGCCTGGGAGGCAGGCCCAGCTCCATTGTCTTTTGTATGGTTTGCATATTTTTAAAAAATATGCTGAGCCAGTCTCCACATCAAAATGTAGATATTTTGGGCCTCTCTGAAATCAATGAGAACTTGGTGTCACTAGGCACATATTCCCACGTGGCAGTAATGGGCTGCATGTATACACATGTGCACATACACAGGAGCACTCTGCAGCTGCCCACAGGCCCACCTGGCCCACCTCATCTGAGCCAAAGCGGGCTTGGTGCTCAGTCCAAGAACCTTCGAACATCCTGTGGCTGGCTGATGCTCAGCCGGGTGACTCCCACTGCAGGAGCCGCACTGCCAGGAGACCAAAGCCCCAGGGACCCTGAGAGCCCGGAGATGGCATCAGGCAGGTCTGGGAACAGGGTTCCTTGGTTGTGGGGTGCCCACAGTTCATGCCATGGGAGCTGTGGGCCACAGGCCATTTGGGAGAATGTGGCACTCACTGCTGTCCGGAACTGTCTGAGGTGACTAGAGAAGACCCCCACCCTCCTCAGGACATAGCCTCTGTCCTCCTCCAGGACTCGGCACCTGGCAGAGTGCCCAAAGACCTGGAAGTCAGGGGCCTGGTCTCCACGACCTTCAGGTCGCGGAAGAATGGCAGCCCCAGCAGCCTCCCCTGACTCGGCCACTTCTGTTCCTGAGTCATATGTGGAGCGACACAGACCATCTTTCCCAAGTCGGGAGATGCGGTTGCTCTGCGTCCCTGCAGCCTGCTACTGCAGAGGCTGGACTCCAGGCACTTAATCCCAGGCCCATGCGTAACTCAGCCCTACCATTGTTTCCTGTCCAAAGAGGAGATTGCAGAGAACACACTGAGACCCGTGGGCCTCCTCCCCTCTCTTTCTCCTTTGCAGACTACCCCAATGGCATCCGGCTTACCTCGTCTGTCCCCGGAGCAGACATCAAAGTGTTAATAAACTTCAACGCCCCCAACCCTCAAGACCGGAAGAAATTCACCGATGACCTGCGGGAGTCTATTGCAGAAGTCCAGGAGATGGAGAAGCACAGGATAGAGTGTGAGTACCTGGCCTCATGGGCAGGAGACCGAGACTTGCCGGACCCTGGTGCTTGCCTCTCCATCTCGGGGCAGTGACTTCTGAGGCCACAGAGACAAGATGTCCCCCAGTCTTTTCTGCCCTTCCCTGAGGCCACGTGATGGGGCAGTCTGTGTGCCCAGGCTGTAGGAGGCACAGAAGGGGGTCTGATCTGGGACCCGACCTACCTGTTGCCTGTCATGTGCCCAGAAAAGGACCCCGGCTCCCTGGCACCCTGTGCATGACAGCCTGAAGTATTCCCAGCTGGCCTCTCTGCACCTCATCGTCTTCTGCATCAGGCTCAACCGACTGAGGGGTCACAGCCAAGGCCATCCCTGGCTCCAGGTCTACTCCCTGGCGGCACATGGGACTCCCTGCTGCTGCCCCCTCTGTGGAAGGCCCTGGCTAACCCCTGGCTAACCCTTGCTCATCTCCCAGACCTAGGCAAGTCTATGCTTCCCTGTCCACCCCTGAGCCTGGAAGGTGACTGTCCTTGCAGGTCACAAGACGCTCTGGCCTCTCTAACCTCCCTCCTGGGATCTCCTTTCTGCTCTTTTGTCCAGAGTGGCCGTCACACCCTCTCCCAGAAACAACCCTTCCCCACTCCAGGCAGATGGTGGCTCAGGACAGTGCCAGCCCCAAGCAGAAGGCCCCGTCTCTCGCCCACTCTAGGCTGTGCTCCTCTCACTGGGCCCCTCACCCTCTCTGTTCCAGCGGAACTCGAGAAGCAGAAAGGTGTCGTGCGGCCCAGCATGTCCCAGTGCTCCAGCCTCAAAAAGGAGTCAGGCAACGGAACACTGAGCCGGGCCTGCCTGGACGACAGCTATGCCAGTGGCGAGGGCCTCAAGCGCAGTGCCCTCAGCAGCTCCCTGCGGGACCTCTCAGAAGCCGGTAAGAGCTTGGCCTAGAACTGCCTTCCTAGCCCAGCGCATGCAGGACCGAAGCAGGCATCTGCATTTGGGGTGTGCATCACGTGGGGTGGGGTCTGCGGCGAGGCCACTGTGGCGTTTTCCCGTGACCTCCCCCAAAGCATAGCAGTGTCTGACAGCACAGAAAGGGCATCCCAAAGAGACAGAGGAAAACAGGACCAAATTGTCGTCAAAAAGAAAGGCACTGTATGCCAATTAGCCGGGGAAGTCACCCCCATTTTCCCTTTCTTCTTCTAGGGGTTTTATTTAATCGTTTATTGATTTGGGAAGTCGCTTTAGCCCGGAGCGAGCCGCGGCTGTGTCCTGGGCGCTCTCTCTGTGCGGCCGCGTCCCTGTGCTTCATGCTGATGAATGAACTCTCGCGGAGCCCTCTAAGCTGTCTGGCGCCCCCTTGCCCGCTGTCCGCGGTCTTGCTTTTCCTGCCGGGCCTCCTTTCCTGGGAAACCCAGGCCTCATCCAGCCCAGAGGCTATTGAGCAGCGGCCAGGGCTGGCTCCAGGTCCGGGAAAGCCCTGGTGGGAACTGCGATGTTGTGGTTGTTTCTTTGTTTCTGTGTGCGTTTAATTTGCTGCCAGCTGTTTAACCCCCAGGCAAGCAGCACCCCTGAAACCACCCACATTCCTGGGGGTGGGGCCCCGTGACCAGCAAGGCTCAGGGGCTTTGCCAGCAGCCTTGGCCCAGCCTCTCCCTTGTGGGGCAGGAGAGACAGGAGGTGTGGGCCAGCTGGTGGGTGCCTGCTGGTGCCACGGCAGACTGTTGCTGCCCAAGAAGTGTGGGGGAGGGTGTCCTAGCCACCCTCCACCAGTCTGTCCATCAATCAGTGAGCTTCTGAGAGGGGCCCCAGGGGCTGCCTGAGGCAGCAGTGGCCTGGCTTATCCTGCGTCAGGTCTGCTCCAGGAGCCTGGTGTTTCTCTTTCGGGAAGACCCCCTTCCTGGGGTTGCCTGCCCCACCTGCCCCACCTCAGGACTCCCTCCCGTACCTGCCCGCCAGCAGCCCTGTCTCCCCTCAGCTTAGTCCCTCTCAGGCCCTTTGGAGTCTGCCCATTTTTTAAGTTGGATTTTTTCCTTTGTTTTCCTTTTGTCATTATTATTATTATTATTATTTGCCATAGCAAAAAATATCAGAAATTCATTGCCAGTTACCAGCATGAGAGTTGAACCCAGGGCTTCTCAACCTCGGCTTGATTGACATTTTGGGCCAAGTGACTCCTTGCTAGGAGGCTGTCCCAGCCTTGGCAGGATGTTTACCTACATTCCTGGCCTCTGCTACTGGTTGCCAGTAATATCTTCCCTGTCGTGACAGTCACTGATATCTCCAGAAATTGCCAGGTGTCTCCTGGAGGGGCAGAATCACCCCTGGTTGAGAACCACTGGTTTTCCTAGTGGCCTTGTGAAACACAGCTGAATGCTGCTGGACTGCTTTGGGCCTCTGCAGGCTGTGGGCTGGGGCCTCTGAGTGTGTAGTGTGGCGGGCGCTGCCCTCTCCCTCCCCTCACGAAGCTATCCAGCCTCTCCCAGGGAGCAGCAGTTCTGCCAGAACCAAGGCCCTTGAGCCCCATCTACCCCAGGACCCAGCGGTCAGGACCTTGCTGTCCACTCTGCCAGAGCTTAGGGGTTGGACAGCCACATGCCGGGCCCACATTCATATAAGGGGTGGGCCCAGGCCCAGCTGCTTTCATGTAATATGATGACTGCTGTTGTCATTTGGAAATTCTGAGCTCAGAAGGACAGTAGGGGTTGAGACCCGTCCCTAGACCTGCCATTGAAACGAAAGCAGGAACAAATCTGAGACCCACCTGTACCCAGGAAGGTTTGGGGGTGAAGTGAGGTGGGGTTTGAATCCAGGCAGCTGCCGAGGCCCCAGGCTGGGGAGAGGCCACCTGTGATCTCCCAACGGGACTGGCAGGTGCTGGCAGCCTTCCTGGGGAGGGGCAGGGCCAGCACCAGGAGAGGTCAGATATCGTGTTCTGGACCAGGTGGGGGCTCCAACTCCCCAGCAGCAGTGTGGCCCCCCTCACTCACCACGGCCCTCACAACACTGAGCCCAGGCCTCACTCACCACGGCCCTCACAACACTGAGCCCACCACAGTGAGCTTGTGGAAGAGGCAAGCCCACGGGATAGTGTTCCTTCCATGGTTGGCAAGTCACTGCTCCAGGTCTGCACTGGATGTCCATCTAGGGGACGACATACCACAGACATGAAGCTGGGGGACTGATGAGGTGGCCGTGGATGGTGCCCGGAGGAACCCATCCTCAGGAGTTTCCAGAAGCCTCTGTCATGCCAAGAGTTAGAGGGAAGGGGGCTGGCACTGGCCCCACTGCAGTGCATTGCCTGGTGTCTCAGCCCCGGTCTTCCTTGGGCCAAGACTCCCCACCCGGTGCTCATCCAGCAACACAAGAGCCCTGCTGACCCAAGACCAAGGACCCAACAAGGACTGTGGAAACAGGGATCAGCCAGATGGTGGGGGACACTGACCAGTGGCCCTCAGTGGCTCTCCTGCCCCTCCCTGGCCAAGCTGCCCAGCTCTTAGTCCTTACGGAGAGGACCTGCCTAGAACATTCACCATGTCCTGTACCAGGAGAACAGTGACAGGCCCCAGTGGTGGGTGGACAGAGCAGCAACCCTGCCATGTGTGAAGCGGCTGGGGCCGAGAGAGGGTGGTGTTTCCTATCACCCTGGCCACATCCCTCCCCACCATGTCCTGCCCAGCAGAGAATAGGGCGCAGCACGCAGATGCCAGAGTCAGCCAGCCCGAGCTCATCCCCTACCTCCGCCTGCTTTCTCTAGCTGTCAGACCCTGTCAGCCTGTTTCCCTAACCGCTGCGAGAGAGTCAATGCATGGAAAGCCTTCAGGGCATGCCTGGCTCAGGCAGCGCCGGCCAAGTGTGTGTGGCTATCATTTCTGTTCTGGTCACTGATGCTGAGCAAGGCCACCAGCCCGGCCACAGCATTGTTGAGGGTCACAGGACGAGGATCCTGGGTGGGGAGGAGAGCACTGCCACGTGCCACCCTGCCCTGGCTCTGAGGAAGCCGCAAAAGTTGTGAAGAACCATCCTGGGAGCCCTTCTAGAAAAATGGATCTAGGCCAGGTACAGTGGCTCACGCCTATAATCCCAGCACTTTGGGAGGCCGAGGCAGGCGGATCACCTGAGGCCAGGAGTTTGAGACCAGCCTGACCAACATGGAGAAACCTCGTCTCTACTAAAACTACAAAATTAGCCAGGCATGGCGGCCCTTGCCTGTAATCCCAACTACTCAGGAGGCTGAAGCAGGAGAGTCACCATTTGGGAAGCTGAGGCAGGAGAATCGCTTAAACGCAGTCACGCCATTGCACTCCAACCTGGGCAACAAGAGCGAAACTTGGTCTCAAAAAAGAAAGAAAAATGGTTCCAAGTCCCTCCAGGCCCTGCCCAGGGCTGGCTTGGCCCCATCCGCACTTGTGTGGCGTGAGTCACTATTCTGGCCTGCCTGGCTTCGTCAACCCACGCACCTGGGCAGGTGTGGGAGGCTGCGTACGCACAGGATGTCTGCACGGCTTGCTGTGGGCAGTTATGGTTGGGGGTGTACCCGTGAGCATGGGGCCCTGGGCCTCAGTGCAGAGGGAGCCCTGCGGTCACCTCACATCTCTTGCTGACCTGAGATACTGAGAAAGTGGATTGTAAGACACTCAGTGTGACTCCAAAACAGCCAGTGAAGGACTCCTAAGTGTTGGCCCAAGTTGTGCAGGGTAAGGAGGGCCGTGTTCAACTCCAGGTGGGCACACTGTGTGGACCCTCAACCCCAGCCTTCAGGCCTGGCCGAGATCCTGTCAGAAGCAGAAGGCCGGCCAGGAGTTGCCGGATACAGGCAGGGGAGGCCATCTTCCCTGTGCCCCTGGTTTTCAGTCAGCCAGAGGAATCCCAGGCCTTAGAGGGGCTAGAGAGCTGATTTTAAACCTAGAGACAGCAGTGCTCTGTCCCTCCGCATTGCCACATGGCACCACAGTGTCCTGAGTGTCTGATGGCCATGGCCACCCAAGAGGGAGATGGAGGAGGGAGGCTGTGTCCTGGAAGGCTGGACTCTAACTCTGCTCCGTGTCCTTGGACCACGGTGTTGGGCAGGAAGTGGCCTCTTCCCACACTGGCTAAAAAATGAGGAAATGTGAGCCTCCTCTTTGTTCTGGCTGGGAATTAGGGGCAGGGTCCCATCTGGCTAGCCTTGGTGCTCAGCAACGGGTGTCGAGCCCTCTTGCCCCAGTGTGCGGTGTGGCCCTGTCCCGAGGGTGGTCTCTGAGGGCCACATCACACAAGCCAGAGCCACACCACCTAAGGCCCTCTGCTGACCCCAACACCCACCTGGACCTCTGGTTTGGGGTCAGCAGGCAAAGCAGAGGAACTGGACTCCCCTGAGTCTGCGGCGATGCCAAGGCACAGCCCAGTGCACTGAGATGGCATGGAGCAGCTCGAAGCCCATAGCACTCCCTCCACCCATTGCTGGCTGGTGGCCCTGGGCTGGCTGGGAGGTGCAGCAGCTTTCCTCAGAGGCTGGGGATGGAGCACAATGGGGAGGCCCAGCAGTTGCTTCCTTATTGCGGGCTCCTGGGCCCACCCCGGGTCCAGCTCTGAAGGCAGCATGGCCAAGCTGTTCAGCCTTAGAGGTGGCCAGGTGGGCAGTTCTGGGTGTGAACCCTGCTGCCTGTAAGAATTGGGCCTCAGTGTCTCCCTCTCTGACATGGACACAGCATCACCTATAGGGTTAACGTGTCCAACGCGGTGCTCAACACATGGCAATGCTGCCCAGATGGAAGCTTCTAGAACGTCAAGCAGGGAAGGCTGTTTCTCCCTCCCTCTTCTCATCCCCACTCCCAGACAGCTGGCCAGAGCCCAGGCCCCAAGGCTGGGCCCCTGTGATGCTCCAGGCTTGGTGTTCCTCAAAAATCCACAGAGAAGTTCTCAGGAGGGACTGTGGAGGCTGAGCCGGGCTGGGCCCTGGGCACCCAGAGCCAAGAGGAAGACCCAGCCTTGCTCTGACAGAGCCCGAATGTCGAGTACCTACTGTGTGCCCTGTGTTGGGGCATGACGAAGATGCTGGCAGAGACCTCCTGGCTTAGGGAAGGCTTTGTGGCCCCCTGGGGGGTGGCGCCAAGCAGAAGAATCCTAAACTGGAACACATTTCACCTAGTAGCCCCCAACCCTGTCTCCTGCCCCTGGCCAGGGCACTGCACATACCAAAACTGAGTTCCTGCAGGCAGCCGGGAGGAAGCGGGGATGTGAAGCTGTTTTTTCTTCACCCTCAGTGCTCGTCCTGCCAGGGAGGTGGGGGTATATATGTGTGTGTGAGGATATACACATGTATACGGCAGCCACTGAAGGTGAGCGTGCAGGACCTGCGCTGCTGTTTTTGGCTATGCGGAAGCTGCCCGCACCCCTCCCCGTTCACCAGAGTCAGGGTGAACACACGAATTGAGGGCATCGGGCCCACCTATACATATGCCTCATCCTCAGGGCCCCTCTCAACAGACTGCTGGTCCAGGAGAAGGTGTCTAAAACTGGGGCTAGTTTGAAAAAAAAAAAAAAAAAAATTTTTTTTTTTTGTTTTGCTTTTTGAAACCTTCATTTTTTAAATTCATTCCTGCACTGCTGCTGGCTTCCCCACTGAGCCTCTCCTCCAACCCCTCACACCCGGCTCCTGCGGGCAGACGGGCCCAGCACCTGTGCCTGCTCCCGGCAAGGGCGTGGGCTCCGTGGCAGCAGCGTGGCGCCAGGCAGGCAGTGCCCCCGGCCTCGTGTCCCGTCTAACTTCTGGTATTGCATGTTCTGGGCAGGGAAGCGAGGGCGTCGCAGCAGTGCGGGATCGCTAGAGAGCAATGTGGAAGTAAGTAGGAAGCGCCTCCGTCCAGCTGGCTGTCCTGTGTCGCCTTCCCCAGTCCTCAGTTCACATCTGTCGTCTTGTTTGTTTTGTTTTGTTTTGTTTTGTTTTGTTTTTTGCTCTTCCTTCCCCTACCGCACAGAGATGCAGACGCCCCTTCCCCGCCCCTGCCTGCCTGGGACCCCGTGCATGTCAGCTTCTCCTCCGTGCCTAGAAACATCCATGCCTCTCACCGCTTGTTTTGGACTGAACAGTGGGGGTGGTTCTGGATTTTGTGTTTTGGTCTCTGCTTAACCCCGTCACCTGTGGTCCCTGAGCATGGTTGACCATCCTCAGCTTCCAGAGCCCCCGCCTGGGCCACCCCGCTCCCACTCACCCTCCACACTCACTGTTGGATGTTTTTGCTGAACCCTTGACTTCCACGCCTGCCCATCCCCATCACTTTCTTCTTGGAGTTTGATTGCTGTGTGTCTGCAGCAGGACACCATGGAATTGCTTAGCTTGTGGGAGGTGGAGTGTCTTGAGAGAAAGAGAAATTCACTGTGGATTTCATGGTATTTCACTCATCCTCCGGCCATCTCTGTGTTACTGTTCACATCTCTACCTCAGCTTGCAGATCTTTTTCTGTTTCCTTCTTTTTCCTTGTTTGGTTTGCAGTAGGCAGCTGCAGTGAAATTGCCTAGGCAGCCCATGACCCCAGAGGACAAAGTTTCTGAGCCCCACTGTCCCTGTCACTACCTCCCCTGAGACCTCAGGACCCACATGGGCAGAGCACATGCCCTGAGCCCAGTTGAGTGGCCAGGAGAGCTGAGGGCCTGTTTCAGCAGGAGCGGGGCTCCTCTTCCAGGCACACCAGCCCCTTTACACTCGCCACACAGCACACAGACACCCCAACCCAGGGGTTCCTATCTGAAACCTCAGGCTGCTGCCAGGGCAAAGTGCTTGTCAGAATGAGACCGGAAGTCCTCATTGTGCTGCGGCGGTCAGAGAGGCAGGTCCCTCCCCTGCCCTCACCCCCCACTTTGGTCAAGGCCAGTCACCCCCAGCTGCCCTGCACTGTAGTGAGAGGAGGTGGGGCTCAGTCCAGCCTCACTCAGCCCTGCCTTCTGGCCAGTGAGTTGAACCTAAGGCTTAGCAATCAGTGGGTGAATTTTTACATTTAAAAAAAAAAATCATTCTGACCTAAGTGCTTGAAGATCTTTTAATTTTGATTTCTATGAATTTCCTTTTTAGGGGTCCATCATTAGCAGTCCTCACATGCGCCGGAGAGCTACATCAACACGAGAGTGTCCATCTCGCCCACACCAGACTATGCCCAACTCATCTTCCCTCCTGGGCTCCTTATTCGGGAGCAAGAGAGGGAAGCCCCCTCCCCAGGCCCACTTGCCCTCAGCCCCAGCCCCGCCACCCCCCCACCCACCGGTGGTCCTGCCCCACCTGCAGCACTCCGTGGCTGGCCACCACCCGGGGCCCCCTGAGGGGCTGCCGCAGGCCCCTGTGCATGGGCATCACACCCAGTACTGCCACATGCAGCAGAACCCACCCCCGTACCACCACCACCACCACCATCACCCACCCCAGCACATCCAGCATGCACACCAGTACCACCACGGCCCCCACGGGGGGCACCCAGCCTACGGGGCCCACGCCCACGGCCATCCACCGCTGCCCTCAGCCCACATGGGGCACGCAGCGCACCACCATGGGCAGCCCCCTGCCCCGCCGCCCCCCACCAGCAGCAAGGCCAAACCCAGCGGCATCAGCACAATTGTGTAGACAGCCTGGGCGGGGGTCCCAGGCTCCCTGAAACAAGCTGCACACCACACAGGGCACGCCAGGGGGCGGCCAGCCGCACACCAAACCCGGGGCACTTCTGTTGCCATCTCTCCCCTCTGCCCCTCATGGCCCAGCTGGAGCCCCAGGAGCCCACAGGGCTGGTGTTGTGTGGAACAAAGGTCCAGATTTCATTTAGCGTTGGCACCCTGGTCCCCGCCCACCTCAGACTGAGGGATGGGTGGGACTCAGCCACCATCAGCCTTGAAACGGTGCCGCCAGCCAAGTAGATGTTGAACTGCCTCCCCCACTCCAGCTCTCAGCTCCCCGCGCCCTAATTTACATGCATATGAAAACCCAACCTAGAAAACGAAGACATGAGATACAAAAACAGAGACAAAACAAACCCCAAAACTTGCTGCATTATTGCTCTTTTATTGACAATGGGCAAAAAATTAAGTAGACCTGATATGGTTGATGAAAATACGTAAGTAAACTTTATATAATATAAATATATAAATATATAAATATATATATATATATACTGTATAGGTAGTACTTGTGTGTGAAAGGCAGGCATTTCAGTCCACAACGTTAGCAATACCCACCTTACGAGGAACTCCACGTACCTAAGAGGAAGACAGTACCTTAGTTGGGTGTGTGAGACAGTAGACCAAACCCTAAATGGTAGGAACAAATTCAGATAGTTCATATTTTCATACAGAGAAAGAAGTCCCTCTAGGACTGGCTAAAATCTTTACACAATCATTACTAACTGTGCCAAGTAACATAGCATCTAACTGTTTAAAAAGTCCAGTATTGCTTTGTATAAATCCTTATTTTATTAACAGAATACTATCATAAATAGTCAGTATTATAATGCTCTGTTATTTCAGGTAAGCAAATAGCTAAACTGCAGTCCACTCTACAGTAGCAACTCAGGACAGCTGGTGACAAGCTGGCTGTCTTAGGACATTGGTTACACAGATTCTTAGACACTTTAATGGCTGCGATAACTGTGAATCTCCATGATCCATGTTTCCTTTACGCGCATATGATTTAATGCACACTCATTCAGAGTCCTCCGAGAGGGGCACCCATACACGGCAGAAGCGTTCATCTCCAACATGAAAGTGACCAGCTCTCATCCTCGTCTCCCCAACACCATAACTTCCTCATCCCGCCTCCAACCCACACCAGGCCGAAGCTCTCAGAGAGTGGCTCCACCAGGGACCGCTCTCGAACCTGAAAGTTGACTTTAGCGTGTAGCAACCCAGGGCGGTGTGTGTGTTTCCTGTTTTGTTTTCTGAGTGGTAGCAGTGATCATCGTAATTCCATGTAGCCATGTGCTAGCAGAACCCCTATGTCATCACCGTGGCCCATGTGACCCCAGCCGACGAGTGCCCGGCGGAGCCCCTGCTGCCTTCCCATGGTCCAGTGAGCTGCCAGGGCATCACATGACTCAGCTGTGCTCTTGTCGCTTCTGTGTTGTGGTGACACCATGCGCTCCCCGGGGCCAGATGCTGCACGCAGCGGGTCTGTGCCCGAGTTACCCACGGGCCATACTTTGTAGTTTCAGCGTTTCGAGCCACTGCAGCCGTCAGTGCTGTGCTCCTAAACCATGGGACCCGAGGACTGCCCCCCGGCGCCTGCCCAGGCGGAGGCCCTTTCAGAAAGGGTGAAGCTCACGCCTGACTCTGCGGGCCGCGGGGCCGCGTGCTCGGTGGACGGCGTGGTGAGCCGTGGCCAGACGGCAGGAGGAGAGGGGAGAGCCCGCTCCAGCTGTGTGTCACCTTGGCTGGCTGGCTGGCCAGGGTTTTGCCAATTTCCCTCCTCATATCCCTCCCCTCGGTCATATCATTGAGATCACCGTACCAGCAAATCTGCAAACCAAGCACTTTGTTAATCTCCACAGACAGCAAATACAGCAATCTAGTTTAGCCTTTTTAAAAATAAGTGTGACTTTGACCCCTGTGCCCTCCCATCGATGTGGCATTTCTTTCTTTGGTGTCTGCTCAGAAAGAAACAGCATGGGAGCATGTGATTGGGTCCAGGCTGGGCTGCCGGGGAAGCGCCCTGGTGTCCCCGACTCCTCAATTCTTGGGTCTTCCTTAAAAGCCGGGCTCCCCAAAGCACTCTTTGTCTTGTGGTTTCAAGGAGGTTGTTCTGACCTGGAAGCGTTAAACTGCTGCATGTCATGTGGTGGCAGCTGTGGGGCTGCGCTCTACGTACTGTACATTCGCAAAATGTATTGGTGTGACTGTAGACACGTCGTTGAAGTAAAGTGATCACACATTGAGTATGTCAGCTTTTCTCACCCTCTTCTGTGCCGAGGGGAGAGTCTCACTGTAACTTTTCGGTTGTTCCAGAAAAGATTCAGACCATTTGGCGCAGAATTGCTCTTTCTGAAGGGTAGCGCTAACGAATAGGAACAGACAGTAAACCCCAGGAGAGGCTTTCCCTCTCCCTCGCCATCCTGCAAGCCCCGTCGCCTCAGGCTGCCAGCCTCTGGCACTGTCCTGGGTGTGTACTGGAGCAGTGCTGGGCAGCAGGCCTGGCCTCACCTAAGGAGCTGTAAGAACCCACTGAGCCCCTCGCGGGGTTTCGAGCTGCACTCAGTGTGTTCCTTCAGGCCAGTGAGTTTTCATCCTGTTTTATTTGCAAGCTTATGAAAAGTTTGTGGAAAATACATTGTTGGTGGCTTCCAGAGGCTGGAGGTATGCTGCCCACATCTTGTTTGGGAATCAAAAGCATTCATTGAACTGATGTTTCCATGTGTCTTTCATGGGAATGTCCCCTCTAGCTTCCCACCTGTCACAGCTATAGCTTCGGGGTCCTGGCATCACATCCCCCAGGAGGGGAGGTAGGGGAGGCCAAGGGCCCCAGGATGTCTGCCTGGTCCCTTCTCACTGTGAGGATGCCCTTGGCACACCTTTCTCAAGTCACACAAACTATTGCAGTTACATACAGAATTGCTGACAGGAGCAGGAGACCCTGAGGGGAGCAGCTGGCAATGTGACAAAAGTCTTTTCTGGGACAACAATCAAATCATGTATTTGTATTTTTTTAAGTTTACCAATGAATTGTACAACAATGTAAAAATAAAGTTCATCCTAATATGATGTGCACATCTTGCTTAAAACTGTCTTCAGCACCCAGTGTAGAGTGATCTTTCCCTCACACACTGCATGCGGCAGGAGCCTCTTGTTTTTCTTGACAATGAGCTGAAAAGACAGCAGATGTTCACAGCTGGTGCTGGGTGTTGACTCGGCTCCATGGGAAGCTCTGTGTCCGCAGGTAAGCACGCACGTCTTACAGTTCTCCTTGTAAAATATCATCACCCTTCCTGCCTGAGAAACGAGTGCATTTGTGTTTTATATAACAACAGTAGTCAAGGCAGCATTGCAGCACTGAGCAGGGTGCAGTGGGGGTGCTGAGCACAGGACGAGCGGGAGGAGGTCCGCCCTCCCCTCAGGCGCATCCATGTCGTCCTTCTGTGTGCAGTCACGTTGAGACTGCGTACAGCATGCGTCTCCTCTTGGGAGATGTCTTTTGCCTCCGATTTGTTTTAAGCAATTAGAATCAGGTCCTGAATCCCCAGACTGTTCAGAGACTTCAAGGGACACCTCCCACATAAGAAGCCTGGCACCCACTGTGTACCTTTGGAAGGAAAGGAGTGCGTTTGTTTTCATCTGCATTCTGTTTGTCAGTGGTAACAGACTCTATCGATGTAAAACCATGGCTGTGATCATGTGGGGAATTCAAATAAATCCTTTGAAACTCTCAGATTCTCACCTTTTTCTGAAAAGTCCAGAAGTTGCCCTGTTGGCCAGGCCCAGATCTCCAGCAGATGAGTTTACCCGTTCCTTGTTGTGACTCTCTCTGGGCACTCACTTCCCTTGAAGACATTGGACTGACTTGACTTTGAGGACACGGACACAATTTAAAATAAAGGGGCACATCTTGACCAATGGAAGGTTTCAAAGGTATTTATCATTTCTAGGAACTTTCAACAAATGGTGGTCCTTTCATGGAGTTAGAGGGGATGAATTCTATTCAGTGTTGAGGTACACTGGGAATGACTTAGGGAAAAACAAAATACCCAGTGGCTTAGTCCCCAGTAAAGGTGGATGATGACACGAGGTCAGAGCAGCTTGCTGTTCCATGTTGGCTGATGTCACGTGCGAAAGCCTAGATGGTAAAGTTATTCTCCTGGAAGGAAGAGGCCTGTGAGGATGCCATTGGCTTTTATGATTTCTCCTTTCCTAGCCAAAGGTAGTTCTGAGAACACCACTTTAAATTTCAGTGCATGGCATAAGATTAACTGGCAGATCTAACTAGTGCAAAACAAAAAAGTTAATTCTGGTGACCAAAATGACCTCTGGCCCTCCCTCCATACAGAAGTGCATTCTGATTGAAAGATGTTCTCACATGCGCCCCCTCTTCCGGTTTCATTCATAGCCCCTGCTGGCTCATCCGGACTGAAACCAAGAAACCAGCCATTTGGATGCACATAACACTGCTGCCTTGCACGATTCCTGTCTCTGCAACTGGGAGTCCATCCCTTTTACAGACCATTCAAGGGCTCTTCAAGAGAAGCTGGTTACAAAAATCCCCTAAAATACCCAGTTCTGCCTCAGGGTTTGATTTTTATGACACAGATCTGCAGCGCACGAGCTGCTGGAGGTGTGTGAGCTAGGCTGAGGCTGTGATCTGGGGACTGTGTGTGTCTCTCCTGCCCAGAGATTGTGAGCTGCATGATCCGCCTCTGTGTGTCCAGTGACAGCCCAAGACTGGGCTTATCAGCATGCATCCGAAAATGAATGGATGGTTGGAAGAAGCAGGGGCTCAGGTCACACCGTCACCAGCAGCTGGTCTTGGAGGGTACAGATCATTGTCATTATTAAAAAATGTATGGAAACCAGTTTGCTCATCCCCCCGCCCACTTCCCTTGACACTGAGAAGTGTGGCTGGGAAACACCTGACTCAGACCTTGAGAGTGTGTTTCCTCCTCCCTGGCTGCACATGACTTCTGTGCCACTGAATCCCAGAAACATGTTTAGTCCCTGCTTCACCTGACCCCTCAGCAGCTGTGACGCTGATGGTTCCCACCTTCTTAAAACGCTGGTTCCCGGGCACCTCTGAGCCATGTGCCCTTCCTGCTGTCAGGCAACTCTTTCACAGTCTCCTGTGCAGGCCTGTCCTCCTCCACGGAGCTCGTGTGTGGCTTAGGTCAAGCCCAAGCCTTCTTCCTCCCTGTCCCCTCTCCTGAGGCACCTCACACAAGCCTCCGGTCTCAGTCCACCTTCTGCATGCCCCTGGCTTCCACATGTCACCTCCAGCCCAGACCTCTACTCTGAGCACCCACATACCCTTGGTGTTTCTGACAAGCCCGCAAGCCCTCCATGACCATGTTCTCCATCGTATAGCCCCATGCAGCAGAAACCGGGTCCTCTCCTCTTCCCTGTCTTGGTGAATGACATCACCATTGACTTGTTTAAACCGGAACCTAGGGTTGCTTGTGACCTTCTCCCTTGTGTCTCGTCCGTCTGTCCCCAAACCCTCTTGATTTGTGCCTCCTGCTTCTGGAATCCATTCAAGTCTCTTTACACCTCACCCCACTGCAGGCCCTCATGTCTCTCTCCTGGACTAGAGCCCCCTGCCTTGGCACTGCCCTTCCTGGGGGGACCCCGTCTATTCCTTAGGTGGCATCAGAGCCTCTTTTTTTTTTAGACAGGGTCTTGCTCTGTTGCTGAAGCTGGAGTGTGGTGGTGTAGTCACAGCTCACTGCAGCTTTGACCTCCTGTGATCCTCCCACCTCAGCCTCCTGAGTAGTTGTGACTACTGGGGCGCACCACCATACATGATGAGAGTTTTTTTGTGTTTGTAGAGATGGGGGTCTCACTATGTTGCCCAGCTGATCTCAAACTCCTGGGCTCAAGCAGTCCTCCCACCTTGGCTTCCCAAAGTGCTGAGATGACAGCCGTGAGCCACTATGCCCAAATGCCTAGCCATGGAGTCATTTTTTTAAGGTGCTCCTGCTTAAAGCCCTATCGGTGATTTCCTGTTGCCCTTAGGAGGAATGAAATCTCATCCCTCACATGGCCCCTGCCTGCCCCAAACAGTCACATTCCCCTCACATTCCAGCCATACCAGCCTTGCTTGTTTTGTTACTGTTCATGCGTGTCCTTTGACAGTAAAGGTCAAAAAGTCAAGACAGTGTCTGTCTTTGAACATGCTGTAATCTCTAGGTGGAACACCACGTAGATTTCCTAAGTGGATGCTGCGGGAGTACAGCAGGAAATACGCTACAACGCATGACGCCACGTGGTGGCAACATGAGATCAGGGCCCAGGAGCGGGGGCGGAGCCCGTGCTGGCAAGGCCTTGGGGCCCACTGGCACTCCTTGTTAAGTAAGTAAAAACTGGGGCAGTGGTCGGAGGCGTTTAGACATTGTGTTTTAACTTACATCAAGTGTCTTTTAACACGTAGTAAATCTAGTGATAATAGATTGATGAAAAACAGGAAAAAAATGTCCCCACAATCTCACTACCTCAAATCACGTGTAATGGAGTATGTGGCTGACTGTTCTTCCGTCATCCCTCCACACGTATTTCTCAGTCACCTACTTTACATCTCTGAAGGGCTTCCAAGGGTACTGTCAGTGTTGCTTGGTGTCCCATGTGGAAAGTGTCATCGGTCACACACCTCTAGGGAACGATGCATTGCACGCAGTTCAATGCATCTCTTTCTGTTGGGCCTTTTAGAGCCTTTGGAAGAGATAGTGTGTGTATATGAATGAATCTCTGAATGATAGCCTGTGCATTCTACAGAATACAGTTCGGTAACAGTGTGTGTGTAAATGCTATTCTTTTTCCCTTAATCTATTGTGAGGCAGTGGAAGACTCAACAATGTATAATGTCGCATAACATCCCACCTTACGGATGCCCCATAACGTGTTCAGCCATGCAGATAGTGTTGTGTTGGTGAACAAGGAACAAACAGAAAGAAATAATCAAGTTTCTGACAGAGTTGGTGATTCTGGCGGGGGCTGGTGGCTGGAGAGGGGGACACCATGGTTTGACCTCAGTGCTAAGTTCCCGGGATGACCATGGACCCTGTTTTGGTTCTGCTGGAGGCCAGGTGTCCCCTGAGATGCCTCTTAGCTCAGTGCATTCAGTTCAGTGCCCACTTTTCAAGAGACCCCATCTCACCGCTCAGCCCAGAGCAGGCCTGCGATAAGACCTGGGGGCTGCTGCTGGCAGGCCTGGGGCAAAGGCCACCCACCCTCATTTCTAACGTGGAGCTTCAGAACTTTCAAGGCCCTCAGGGAAAGCTTTTCTTCCTTGTCTATTATTCCTACCACACCCACACCCCCACCTCCACATTCAAGTGTTCCAATTAAATCTGAAAGGTAGGACCTAAAGCAGTCATTTTCCATGTAGTTAATAGGGAAGAGCACATTCTAAAAAATACCAGAGGATAATACTTGAATTGGAATCTCATCTCATCCTGTGAGAACTTTTCAAAGAACAAGTAGGGGCCAGGTGCAGTGACTCACGCCTGTCATCTTAGCTGAGGCAATATAGTGAGACCCCCATCTCTAGAACATCAAAACATTAACCGGGCATGGTGGTGCATGCCTGTGTTTCCAGCTACCCTGGAGGCTGAGGTAGGAGGATTGCTTTAGCCAGTGAATTCAAGGCTACGTGAGCCATCATCACACCACTGCACTCCAGCCTGGGCCGCAGAGCAAGACAATGTCTCCAAAACAAAGAAACAGAGTCACCTATAGCTGTCAGACCTACACTGTGTTTGGGAGAGAGCGAAAACCACAAAATTCACTTAAAGGTCAGTGGGAAAATAAACATCTTAGAGCAGCAGAGTTGACATAGAATCACTTGCCAGGGTGGGGTCCAGGGGGAAGGGTGATGCACAGTGGGAGGGGATGAGGGGGTCCCAATGGAGGTCCTGGGTAGGGTGCAGGGGTGGGGGGTGCACAGCTGGAGGGGGTTGGGGGCTCCCAGTGGAGGCCCTGGGTAAAGGGCAGGGGTGGGGGCTGCACAGCTGAAGGGGTTTGGGGGTCCCCTTGGAGGTCCTGGGTAGAGGGCATGGGTGGGAGGGTGCACAACAGGAGGGGGTGGGGGTTCCCCGTGGAGGTCCTGGGTGGGGTGCAGGGGTGGGGGTTACACAGCCAGAGGGGGTGTGGGGTCCCTGTGGAGGTCCTGGGTGGGGTGCAGGGGCCAGGAGGATGCACAGCGGGAGGGGATGGGGAGGTCCCTGTGGAGATTCTGGGTGGGTGCCAGGGGCAGGCATGGGGGGTGCCCAGCAGGAGGAAATGGGGTGGTCCCTGTGGAGGTGAATTGCATGGAGCAGGAGGAGGTAGCCGCCCTGAGAGGAGAAAGATGATCTGCTAAGCAAGAGCTACAGGAAGCGCCCGGGACAGGCCATGGGGCCAGAGGCACCTCGGAAGGGTGTCTGGGAGCCTTGGTGATGAAGGGCAAGAAGGAAGCAGCTAAAGAGGGGCCTCAATCACAGAGACGTCGTCAAATTATGGGAACTGCAATTCACCTTAGCAGCGAAAGAGGGCGTGATTGCAACACCAAACCCAGAAAACCACCCTCGTGTTTAAAAACGGGAAGAGAAACGGAAAGACAGAGTCAGCTGCTGCACTGTTAGCAGGTGAGAGTCGGGTGATTTTATTGCAGCTGACAGTGCTCAATAATAGCACAAGGCCAGTTAGGAAAAGTAGGCACTGTGGGCAATAGCAGAAGGCGCCGTTAGCAAAGCAGCCCTTGTGACGGGTCATTTTAGCAGTCAGCTTGACTAGGCTAAGGGATGTCCAGGGAGCAGGGAGAGCATGACTTCTCACATTTCTGTGGGGGTTTCTGGAAGAGATGAGCACTTGACCCAGTCAACTGACTGAGGGCCACCTGCACCAATGTGATTGGCCTGCTCCAATCTGCTGAGGCCCAGGTGCACCAAACAGGCAGGAGGGTATTTGTTCTCTGCTTGACCTAGGACATCCGCCTTCTCCTGCCCTTACATATGAGAACTCCAGGTGCTTGGGCCTCTGGACCATGTGTATTAAACCAGAAGCCCCCAGGTTCTTAGGCCTGTGGCCTGGGACTGAGAGGACACCACCAGCTCTTCTTGTTCTTAGGCCTTTGGAGTGGACTGAATTGCATCATGGACTTTCCAGGTCTCTAGCTTGCCGCTGGCATATGCTGGGGCTTCCTGGCCTCCAGAAGGGCATGAACCAATCAATTCCCACAATAAATGTCCTCGTGAGTGTGTGTGTGTGTGTGTGTGTGTGTGTGTGTCCTATTCAGTTTCTCTGGAGAACACTGACTAATACAGCTCTAGAACAAAAATACGGGCTTCCTAAATACGGAAAAAAATAACCAACCCAAAAAGGGAGAGTGGAACAGACCACAGTCTTCAGAATGAAAGGCACGTGAGGACATCATACCCCACACAGTGAATTCACAACAGCAAACAACCTTCCAGAACAAATCAAAGACGCCAGCTACATCAAAACACAAGTGTGGCTAGCTCCCCTGCTAAGAGAAAGGTGTTTGAAGACCTTGTATCCATCATCTACCGCCACCCTAGTTCCGTCACCCTAGTTCTGTGCGGCAACCCCAAAGCATGCAGGAAACAACTACTGATTTCTCAGCCCACATCTGCAGATGCATGGGGTTCCCCTGGTCTAGAACTGGGTCAGTCTGAGCCGTAGGGGGTCTAGGCCTGCTACACGTGTCCCTCATTCTCCTGACCCCACCGGTCTAGGCCTGTCCTGGTCATGTAGGCTGGAGTGCAGGAGCGTGAGCCTGGCCCCGAGCACACTGCACACTTTTGCTCATGCCAGGCACACCACAATCCCGCTGACCACTTCACTCCACGCCCAGCCCAACGTCCAGTGGTGGGGAATCATTCCCTGCCTTGAAGGGAGTCATGACTAGGTATGGACTAGAAATGCATTCCATCTATCCCAGACCACAAAGCAAAACCCACGAACTCTCTGCCAATACACTAGAGACACACCTAAGACAAAAATTCGGAAAGGCTCAATGCTGCCCATAAAGACATGCACGGAGGGGTACGAGCTAATGAAGCCCAGTAAGTTGCAGTTTTGATATCTGACAGGGTAGAAATCAGCCTTAAAAACAAGGTGCAAGAGAAAGTGACTTGATAACGCTGGAAGCTGCAATTCCCAATGAAGACATGACAGGAGTATCTATGGACCACATAAGACAACAGTAGCCTTCCAAACACCAAAACTATAGGGTAGGAAGGAAGAAATAAAAACACATTCATAAATGTTAACATGCCACTTTGAATCCAAGACAGGTTAAGAGGCCAAATGAAATGATCTAGAAGCCCTCAGTTTCTTATGGATGTCACACCAAGCATTGAACTTCAATAACAGAGAAAACACCTTTCCACACTCCCTTGGAACGTTTGTGGAAACTAGCCACATATTAAAGCACAAAGGAAACTTCAGTAATTCCACAAGGCAGAGTAAACATACTCTCTACTCACAGTACAGTAAAACCAGAAATGACAGACTCAAAAATTCCCTGCTGGAAGTGTTATTCCCTCTGTTAAATTACTCCTGGGTCAGAGGACAAATACAAACCACAACCATGGAATTTGCTTAAAAATGGTGACACCTTATATCAGAATCCATGATGCCATTAAAGCAATGATGCAAAGAAAATTACATCCAAAATGAAAAAGAAACAGCAAATGCAAAATTAGGAAAAGATTAAATAAAGGAGAAACAGGTGCAAAATAACAAGCAAGGCTGGGTGTGGCGGCTCATGCCTGTAATCCCAGCATTTTTCCAGGCCGAGCCGGGCAGATTACTTGAGGCCAGGAGTTCGAGAACAGCCTGGCCAACATGGGAAAACCCCGTTTCTACTAAAAGTACAAAAATTAGCTGGGTGTGATGGCGCACACCTGTGATCCCAGCTGCTTGGGAGGTGAGGCAGGAGAATTGCTAGAACCCTGGGGGCGGAGGTTGCAATGAGCCGAGATCGTGCCACTGCACGGCAGCCTGGGCAACAGAGTGAGATCCTGTCTCAAAAAAAAGCAAAAATTAGACCAGGCTGAGATCCTTTTGAGCAACTGCTACACCAGCTCCAAGGTCAGGGCCTTTGGTGCCCCGGAGATTCTGGAGAACTTGGAGGTGAGTGGCATCCGCATGCCTCACGCCAGGCCAGAGTTGAGGGCATCAGGAGGGACCTGGAGGAAGAGGGAATGTGGCGTCGATGTCCTGGGCCAGATCTCTTTAAAATTAAACCTTACAATTAGAATTTTTAAATCAAAATACTCTTTTCTTTTTCCATAGCATTATTGCCGTCTCTCAGGCCATGTGATTGTATTAATTGTTCTGACCTCTGCTGGTCTTCCCCAGCTACAAGTTAAGCTTGTGGGGGCAGCACTGAGAACACAGAGAGGGAGCCAGTGAGCGTGTGGTGCATGGCGTGGAAGAATTCAGTGCAGGAGCATCTGCCACGGAGCAGGGAGGAAAGCCCTAATCCCTGCTGGACAAGTCCCCTCTCTCCAGGCCTCACTTTCCCCTCACTAAGTAGAGGGGTGAATAATCCCTCAGTCCCGGAGCCTGGCAGGCTGGCAAGAGTTCTGGGGTGAGAGAACCCAGGAGTTCCTCGGCATTTCCACCTGCCCCTCCTCCTGCCTTGCTGCAGCGAGCGTGGCCACCTGCCCTCCCGTAGAAGCAGGGAATGCCCAGCACCGCTGATGAGGGAGGAGGGCCGGCCCGCTGGTGGCTGCTGGAGACCAGCGGTGAGCAGAGCTCGGCTGCTGCCTTGGAGAGCTGGTGCTTGGTGATACTTCATGTTGGTTTAGCATTTTTTAAAGCAGCACTTGATTAGAACTGAATGAGCTTGAATTTGATTCTGACGGCATTCATATTGATTTGTCCTTCTTTCAAAAAACACCCTGAGTATGGACAGGGCTTCCTGACTCTGCAGTGCACGCTGTCCCTGAGCAGTGCACAGGTATCATTACCTGCCCACGAGGTGTGACCTGGGCAGCGGTCCCCACCTGTACCCTTTCAGCCCCAAGATGGAAGCCCAGCATGTCAGGCTGAATCTGGGGTGCTTCCAGGTGCTTCCAGAGATGGGCCACGCAGAGCAGCCCTCCTGCCTGGAGGACACTCCCGCCTGGGGCTCCACTTGGTGATCCCTCCACTCCGCACAATGTATGCCCCCAGCTCTGATGTTTCTCTCAGGTGAAGTCAGGTTCCCAAAGGAGAAGTCTCTTGGGTGGCCCAGCTTCATCACATACACAGTTGGCGCAGCCAGCAGCCAGGAGCTTCTGCCTGATACCCTGACCTTCTCCAGCCCTGAGACTAACCAAACCTTTTCCCTCTTTTCCCACCTCTTTCCTCTGTCATCTCACCTCCCAGATAAAACTCTGTTGAGATTTTGACTTGAATTCCTGTTTTTTTTTCCAAACCCATTGTTTTTTTCTCATCGATTGCAATTATGTTGTGGCTGTTGAATTAGTCTGCTCAGGCTGCGTTAACAAAACCCCACAGCCAGGGCAGCTCCAGCAACAGACGTTTTGTTTCCTCACAGTTCTGGAGGCTGGAAGTCTGTGAGCAAGATGCTGGCGCATTTGGTTTCTGGTGAGGGCGCTCTTCCGGGCTCACAGACTGCTGTCTGCTCACTGTGTCCTCCCATGCCCTTTCTGCTGTGTGCACAGAGAGCAGACACATGAGCTAGGTATCTCTGGTATCACTTTTTTTTTTTTTTTTTTTTTTTTTGAGGGGGAGTCTTGCTCTGTCGCCCAAGTGAAGGAGTCACTGCAACCTCCAACCTCCGCCTCCATGGTTCTAGCAATTCTCCTACCTTAGCCTCCCGAGTAGCTGGGATTACAGGTGCCTGCCACCATGCCTGGCTAATTTTTTTGTGTTTGTGGTAGAGACAAGATTTCGCCATGTTGGCCAGGCTGGTCTCGAAGTCTTGACCTCAGGTGATCCACCCGCCTCGGCCTCCCAAAGTGCTATGATTATAGGCGTGAGCCACCACTGTCTGGCCTGGTGTCACCTTTTCTTATAAGGACACAAATTCTCTCAGATCAGGGCCCCACCCTGTGACTTCATTTAACCTTCATTCCTTCCTTACTCCAAATACAGCCACCCAAAGGGTTAGGGCTTCCACACAGGAATTTTGGAAGAATACAAGTATTCCACCCATGATACTGGTGTTACCTTTTAGGTCTTGTTTCAGTTCCTTCAGTAAGATTAATTGGTTTATTTTTTAGAGACAGGGTCTTGCTCTGTCACCTAGGCTGATGATAGTCAGTGGTGCAATCATCACTCACTGCAGCCACAAACTTTTGGGCTCAAGCGATCTTACCATCATAGCCTCCTAAGTAGCTGGGACTACAGGCACACTCAGGCTATAACTGATTTATACAGGATCCTTTGCCTTTCATATTAAACATATTCCTAGGTACTGGTGAGAATGCAAAACACTGCTATTCACAACAGCTAAAAAGCAGAACAACTCACATGTCCATTGACTGATAAGTGAATAAACAAAAGGTAGTTTATCCATGCATTGGAATATTATTCAACTATAAGAAGGAATGTCATAGTGACACAGGCTGCAGCATGAGTGTTAGGTGAAGGAAGCCAGTTGCAAAAGGCTGCATGTTGTATGATTCCATTTCAGTGAGATGTCCAGGCTTAGTGCAGTGGCTCATGCCTGAAACTGCAGCACTTCGGGAGGCTGAGGCAGAAAGATCGCTTGAAACCAGGAGTTTGGGCTGGGCACGGTGGCTCACGCCTGTAATCCCAGCACTTTGGGAGGCCAAGGCGGGCGGATCACGAGGTCAAGAGATCGAGACCATGGTGAAACCCCATCTCTATAAAAAAAAAAAGAAAAAGAAAAAGAAAAAGAAAAAAAAGAAACCAGGAGTTTGAGACCAGGTTGGGCAACATAGCAAGGCCTGGTCTCTATTCAAAGCTAAAAATTAGCTGGGCATGGCAGTGTGAGCTTCTAGTCCCAGCTACTTGGGAGGATCCTGTGAGCTGAGGAGTTAGAGGCTGCAGTGAGCTGTGATCACGCCACTGCACTCCTGCCTGGGCAAAAAGAGAGAACCTATCTCAAAGAAAAAAGAAAACATTATTCTAAGGGAAAGAAACCTGACAGAGGAGGACAAATATTGTATCACTCCACTCTTACGAAGTACCTAGAATAGGAAAATTCATAGAGACGAAAATAGAACAGAGTGGGGTCAGGGGGAATGGAGAATTACTCTTTAAGGGACATACAATTTCTGGTGGGGATGATGGAAAAGCTCTGGAAATAAATAGTGCTGATGTTTGCACAACATTGTGAATATATTTCATAATGTGAGATGGACATGTAAAATGGTACGCTTTATGTAAGTTTGATAGTTTTTTAATAAATAAACAATAGGAAACTGCTGAGTGAAAAAAAGTCAAAAATCAATGAATGCCTAAAGCCTATGAACTTAAAAATGAGGCTTCGCCTCACAAAACCCCAGCTGCCTCTGCATTTGCCCTCTTCCCATGTGTCTCTGCGCCCCAAGCTGTCAGCCCTTTCGCTGTCAGCCCTCCCAGTGGCCGCGCTGGCCTTGGGGGCTCACCCAGCACAGGAGGCAGAGGGTTAGAAACCCGGGCCTCTGCCCAGGCTGAGACCTCCTGAGTTCTGTTGCTGGGCCTCCCAAGTTTCTGGAACTCCAGGCTATGAATCAGGGTGGGGTCCGGAGATTTTTTTACTCAGTTTGCGGGGACATGTGAGTTAGGACTCATTTCTTGGCCCATAAGGCTGTGTAAGCGTCCCCTGGTAACTCAGCTGGCTTTGCCGCTGAAGGAAGCTGTAGGTAAAGAGTGCAGAGAAGCCCCCCAGGCACCCTCCCTCCCCAGTGGAGCAGGGACCTGGAAAGTCAGTGTCCTTTCCTTTCCTCCCAGCCTCAGTCACTCTCACTCCTGTGGCCAGTGTGGAAACTGGGATTCTGGGAAGCTTGCCCCAGGCACCTTTGACTCTACAGGTAGGCCCCTGAGCTGCCCAGGCAACACCTCCAGGAGTGACAAGGCAGGAAACTCAATGGAGAGCTGGAGCTTTAAGAAAACTTCACTCCTAGGCCCCGCCTTCAGCACCATGGAGTTCCTTGGTCTGGGAGAAGCACCGGTGATTTGAGTGTGTGGCCAGGGTGGAGAAGCGCACACTTCTGGATGCTCTCGGCAGAGGCCTTGGCCCAGGACTTCTGCAGAACCAGGCAAGGAGCCTGCAATTCCCACCTTCCACCAGCCACGGCCCTGGACAATGACAGGCTGGGCAAGAAAGACACATATTGGTGGGCACAAAAGGTCTGTTTCTGTTCCTGCTCCAGGTATTTCTGTGTAGGAAAATAAATCCCTTCTTTTTTCATTAAGGCCCAAGGCCAGCAGAACTGCTCTTCCGCCTGGTCCTTCTAGTATGTTTGTGAATATAGTTTCTGGAGGAAGCTGTAGTTCTACTGTCCCCTCTGGAGGCAGGCAGGGCTGGGGTCTGGAGGAGGCAGGGGCTCCCAGGAACGACGGACCCCTGAGCTGCTATGTCTACGTTGGGTGCTGGGTTATGGACAGAGGTAGGTTGCTAGTTTGCACATAGACCAGCCAGAGGAGGTCCGAGAAGGAGCTGCAGCCATTCCAGGTTGCATTTGGGAACCTATGGCCGAGTGTGGCAGACGTGTGGCAGGCCTGTGGCAGTTGCCAGGAGCTGGCCCTGCAAGCCAGGCTGTGACCCTGCTGCTTTGATCTCTTGCTCTCTGGACTCTGTGGTGCTAGGAGGAGACTTCTGGATGCTTCCTTCCAGGCCTGGGACAGAAAGTCAAGGGAAGAAGAGCGTGCCCGGGTGGCCAGCCTGGCAGTGGTGAGTGGCTCCAGTGGGGAGAGGCCCAGGGACCAGGGCTGGGTTCCAGGATCAGTTTGGCAAAGGCTCTCTGGCCAGCTGCTGCCCTCAGAAAGCAGTTATGAAGGAAAACCAGGTCAAGAAGCTGATACCTGCCCCACAGGAGCTCACAGAGTCAGAGTGAAACAGGCCTGGGAATGCGGAGGGACCTCTGTGGCACTTGGGGCTGCAGCCACAGACAGAGACCATGTCCATGGGGCATGCAGTGGAGCCTTGCCACGGTCACGGGCAGCACAGGTGGGAAATAGCGTCGGTCACAGGCGGCCTGCAGGCCAGCCCTGAGCTGCAGGTGGGTTTTGTTTTATGTTCTACAGTTTTTCTTTAATCTGAAGTTTTATGACTCCAGTGTTTAACATATACATACACACACACACACACACACACACACACAAATGCTGATTCCCGTGTCTCTTCAAAACGTCTTACAACCCCAGGTCTCCAGTCTGCTTGCTGCGGCAGCTGAAAGCACAGGTGCTCCCTGGTAGGGCCACCATATCCTCCAGCACCTGCTCCTCACCTCATGCCTCTCAGGCAGATTTGGATCAGGTGCCTGGCCAGGTAGGCCTGCAATCCTGTGGCCCCTGGGAGAGAGAAAATAAATGCTGTTGGCTTTTGATTTGCTTTTCTTTTTGCAGAAGGGGCTTTCTTGAGATAAAATTGGAATGGAAAAGCATCCCAGACAGAGGTATGTGTTGGAAGTAAATGCTTATTCTCCCGTGTTGCCAAGAAGAATTAACACTCAGACTATAGCATATCTTAGCAAGGCAATGTTACTTTCTGCAGAAAGGGCACTACTTGCAGCAGTTTTGCCACAAGAGAGCAATGAACAAAGGAAAGAGGAAGTATTTATCTTTTACACAGCTGGGTCCTGAATGCTGTGTCCTGCATCTATTGGCTGGAGCTGAACCTCACAGTCTAAACTAGACCTGATTGGCTAACACCTTTGAACTTTCCTAAATAGGCAAGGGGCAGGAAAGAACCAAGAAAAGAAGTTAGAAAAGACCTACCTAAATAAGGAAAGGTATGTGTTACAAATTAAGACATGCCTGGGCCTGCCTGGGCATGTCTGCTAAGGAACAAATGGAGTCATGCTCCTTAATGCTAGAGAGCAGGGAGATAGAATATGCGACATTTGAGGAATAACTTTGCTATTTCCTTCAATTTCCTTCTCTTGTTTTTATTCTTTCTTCCTTAAACTTCTTCAACATATCTTTGCTTCTTAATTCTACTTTGGAAGTAGGAGTTTATCTGAGTAGGGTGGGGAGGGTTATAAAAAATTTAGTGAGAGTAGTAGAAATAAGTTTTTGTACAAAACTTCGGAGACAGGGAATAACACAGCATGTTACAAGAATAAGTACACTGATTATAAGAGCAAGCGAGGTATGAACTGAGGTCATAATTCTTTTCTACCTGCCAACCTACTTTTCTATCATGTTAGTGAAAGGGTCATTTATCTTAGGATTCTCGGTTAGTTCATTAGATAAAGCTGTTAAACTTTGTAATGCTTTTGTTATAGTTCTATAGGGAGCAGTATTCTCAGGGATAAAAGCGCAGCATTGAGTTCTAATCATGACACAAACACCACCTTTCTCTGCTAATATCATATCTAAGGCTATTCTATTTTCTTAGGCCATTTGACTGGTGGGTTTTCATTGTTTAGCTATTCTTCTGATAGCATCTCTAGTTAACAAAATGTTGCTGATTATAATAAATGTAGTTTTTCTAGCCTACATTTTTATGAATAGTTACTTACTAGAACAACGCAGATTCAAACGCTGCAGCTGTTTGATTACGTGCTTTGAATTGATCTGGCAGTTCTCATGGGGCCTCCAATTCTGTTCTAGTTACTTGGGAGTGTAGACTTTTCCTAGGCTACTTTTCCTAGCCTAGGAGTTTTACAGCACTGCTATACATTTGCTCAGGGATGACTAAGGGCAGACTGATCATAAGCTCTTGGAAGGGCTTGATCTCTTTGCATCCTCATATGTTTTTGAAAAATGCCGAATGTCCTCCTTGCCATGAGAGACACGAAGTAAACTTGGCATTGAGAGGTGGAAGCTGGATAGCTTTCAGGGGTTGACTTGCCGGGTGTTGAACTTCGGGAAACAGCAGAGAAAGAGCTTGGCACGATCGATTATCTTAGGCTGTGGGATTTTGAAAAAGAACTACTCTACAGTCCATGCCTGGTCAACAAAGAGACCATCTAAGCGGAAAGGGGACAGTCTGGCCTGTGGTCTGCTGTGTGCACAAGCAGAACAGTCACTTCTTTTCAAGGTGCGGACGGAATATTTCTTCTAGCCAGGCATTTGCATCTTGGTGTATTGCTTCAGTGGCTAAGGTCTACTTTAGATCATTCACTTTTACAACACATACTTTCATTTTATCATTAAGGACAGGAATAACTGGTGTCAGATTTAAAACTGAGACTACGGGGGGTGGAGAAGGAGGAAGAGGAACAATGTGTGTTTCAAAAATCCCTAGAGGATCTTTCCTATTAACATCAGCCTCTATGCTATAGAAGCGAGTAAGGGCAGGTCTAGAGTCAACCAGGGTGGAAATGGTAATAGAGAGAAGCATAGGGTCACATGGATGAGACTGCCAGAAGGAGCAGTTGTCTTAGTAAAATGAAGGCGGGGCTTTAAATCAGCACAGACTCCTCCTGTAGAGGTCCAGTCTTGGTATTGGGTGGTCTAAAGGATGAAGTCTTAACTACTACAGGTTTGCCACGTTGCAGGAGTGGAAAATCAGCGTCTCAGCTGCAGGTGATCACAATGATGAGAACTAGGAGTGACGATTAGAGGACCCGGGCATAGACATTTGGCTGAAAAAGCTAGTTGTCTTTGGTCTTTTACACTTCTACAAGGTATGACTGAACAAATATCGGAAGCAATAGTGTGAGGTGAGTCAGTTACTTTAATAACAGAGGAGCTAGTAACAGAACAAGGAAGGGAAGGGAAGCAATATAAAAGGTATATACAAATTAAACTTTGCTTAACTTTAATTTGGTCGGCTTGAGCTAGGAACAGTGGCCTGTGATTCTGACGGTGATGGCGCCTTCTGGACTCAAGGGTGGTGCATCTTTTTTCTGCCGTACGAATGGCCATTTTGGTGGTTAGTAGTATGAGGTAGGGTTTTTCTTAAGCTGGCTGGAGTTTCCCCTCTTTCCATCCTTTGACAAAAATGTGTTTCTCAGGCTGGTGCTGAAGCACTGGAAACCCTACAGGTGGTGCCTGTGCTAAGAGACTTGCAGTTTTAAGAAAAGAGGGCTGGGCGCGGTGGCTCACATCTGTAATCCCAGCACTTTGGGAGGCTGAGGCAGGCAGGTCACAAGGTCAGGAGTTTGAGACCAGCCTGGCTAACTTGGTGAAACCCTGTCTCTACTAAAAATACAAAAAATTAGCCAGGTGTGGTGGCGGGCGCCTGTAATCCCAGGAGGCTGAGGCGGGAGAATTGCTTGAACCCGGGAGGTGGAAGTTGCAGAGAGCGGAGATTGCACCACTGCACTCCAGCCTGGACAACAGAGAGACTCCATCTCAGGAAAAAAAAAAAAAAAAAAAGGGAGAGAAGGTAGAAAGAAGACAGACTAAATATATAATTTCTGAGCAAATTATATATTTTTGTCGAAGGTAGGAACGTCAACAGTAGAATGTAAATAAGGTAACTTATATAACATTTCATAGGGGGGATAGGCCAATGTCTTTTTGAGGCGTGGTCTTAATCCTTAATAAGATAATAGAAGACATTTAGTCCTTAGGAACTGGATCTCTAAAATTAATGTAGTTAGTGACTTTTAAGTGTTTGATTCATTCTTTTTTTTTTTTTTTTTTAGAGACGGGGTTTCACTGTGTTGGCCAGGCTGGTCTTGAACTCCTGACCTCGTGATCCACCTGCCTTGGCCTCCCAAAGTGCTGGGATTACAAGCGTGAGCCACTGAGCCCGGCCTTAATTCATTCTTTCTATGCTTCTAGAGGAAGATGGATGCCAGGGGATATGATATTCTTATATGTCTAGTGCTTGAGCTAGTTTTTTAATATCATGTGCAGTAAAATGAGTTCCATTGTCTGAATTAATGTTTTATATTAGTTTGAATCTGGGTATAATATGTTCAATTAATGTCTTTATGACATTATCAGCGGTTGCCTTTGAAAAAGGGATTGCCTCTACCTGGTGAGTGAAATGATCCACTATTACTAGTAAATATTTCAGCCGACCAATTGGAGGAATTTTAGTATAGTCAATTTGAACACTATGGAATGGTCTTAACCTTGGGGTTCTTCCTCCAAAACGTAGTTTTCTTCGGTCCTGTTTATTTGTCTTTTTACAGATTACACAGCTATCTGTGACTTGTTTGGCTAGGGTATAAATTCCAATACACCTATAAACTCTGAGAATGGTATCACACAGAGCTTGGGGACCTCAATGAGTTCCTTGATGTAGGTGAGATAAAACCTCTCTCATAAAGGGCTTAGATAACATCTCTCTTTGGTCTGGGAGTATGTACCTTCCTTCTGAGTTCTTTTGAGCTCCAGTTTTTGCTAATTTTTCTTTTTCAGCCTGAGAGAAAATAGGAACTATAGTAAAAGGAGGAAGACGGGGAGTTAAATGGAAAATAGGCGTTTCAGAAACAGCAGCTTATTTAGCTATTTGATCTGCAAGGTTATTCTTCTGACTTTCAAAGGAAAAGTCATGTTGGTGTCCTGGAACATGGACAATGGCTATTCCCTCCAGCAATTGGAGATTGTTCAAGACATGGACAATGAATTCTTCATGAGCAAGATCTTGACCTTTACTATTAATAAGGCCTCGTTCGGCCTAAATTTTTCCAAATGTATGAGATGCCTCAAAGGCACACTTAGAGTCAGTATAAATAGTTCCTATCTGGTTCTTTAGATATTTTAAAGCCTGACTTAGTACAAATAATTCACAAGCTTGAGCAGACCAACTATTAGGTAGTCCCTGATTCCATCTCTTTAAGAGTTTCTCTATCAATTATTGATACCTATTATGTCATGTCCTTTCAATCACCTTGAAAGAGCCATCTATAAATAAATGTTGCCCTGTCTTGAAGGGGGTTCCTACTAAATCCAGCCTAACTTTTATGTCATAGTCAATTAAATCTAAACACAGGTGTTCCCTTTTTAGTAGTGGGTTCCTTGATAAGAAGGCAGCTGGATTAAGTGAATTATCTGTGGTTATACTCAGGTCATCTTTTTCTAATAAGATAGCTTCATATTTTAAGATCTTGGAATTAGTGAGCCATCTTCTAGCTTTTTGATTTAAGATGGCTCTAACTTGATGAGGTGTACTTACTGTCAGGTACTTCTTTTTTTTTTTTTTTTTTTGAGACGGAGTTTCACTCTTGTTGCCCAGGCTGGAGTGCGATGGCGCATTCTTGGCTCACCACAACCTCTGCCTCCTGGGTTCAAGCGATTCTCCTGTCTCAGCCTCCCGAGTAGCTGGGATTACAGGCATGTGCCACCACACCTGGCTAATTTTTTGTATTTTTAGTAGAGACAGGGTTTCACCATGTTGGCCAGGATGGTCTCGATCTCTTGACCTTGTGATCCACCCCCACCCCCCTCAGCCTCCCAAAGTGCTGGGATTACAGGTGTGAGCCACTGCGCCCAGCCACTGTCAGGTATCTTCTAAAAGTTAGCTTTCTACTTTCCTCGACAAGTATTGCTGTGGCCACCACAGATTGAATGCACTGTGGCTACCCACAGGTGACAGGGTCTAAGACTTTTGACGGGAAAGCCACTGGCTGCTGGAGGCCTCCATGTTCTTGAGTAAGCACTTTTAAAATTTTTTTTGAGACGGAGTTTCACTCTTTTTGCCCAGGCTGGAGTGCAATGGCACAATCTTGTCTCACTGCAACCTCCACCTCCCAGTTTCAAGCAATTCTCCTGCCTCAGCCTCCTGAGTAGCTGGGATTACAGGTATGTGCCACTATGCCCTGCTAATTATTTCTAGTAGAGATGGGGTTTCTTTATGTTGGTCAGCCTGGTCTCGAACTTCCAACCTCAGGCAATCTGCCCTCCTTGGCCTCCCAAAGTGCCAGGATTACAGGCATGAGCACCTGGCCTTGAGTAAGCACTTTTAAAGCTACTTTATTATTTACGTTAACAAAAAGATGAAATAGTTTCTCTAGGGAGGGTAACGCTAGGACAGGAGTAGCTATGAGTCTTTTAACTCTTCTACTTGATGAATATCCTCAGAGGACTATATAAGTGGATCAGGTCCTTGGTTAGTCAGCTTTTCATGTAGAAGTTTGCTTCTTAATGCATAGGACTCAATCTATAAGCGACAATACTCAACTCACTTTAGAAATTTTTTAAGTTCTTGCTTAGTTTGAGGCAAAGGTGAAGACACAATTCTTTTAACCTGTTCAGGCCTTAATTCATCTCTTGCCTACACTTATTAAATGGCCTAAGTATTTAACTTCAGGTTCTACATATTGAAGTTTCTTTTTTGAGACTCGTAACCTTTCAGATTGCAAATGATTAAGAATGATCTGGAAAACTCAGCCACTTTTTCTACATCTTCACCAGATATAAGAATATCATCTATATGTTGAAGTAAACATAGCTGCTTTGGATCAGCAACTTTCTCTGTAATTCACTAAAGTTTGGCTAAGAAGATTAGGTGAGTCTGTAAATCTTTGTAGTAAAACTGTGTATATTGTTGATTTCGTCCTGAATGGGGAACTTCTTATTTGAAAGCAAATATATTTCAGTTATTCACAGCCAGGGGGGCATGCTTAGAAAGCATCTTTTAAGGCTATTAGTGTAAACCACTGGCGATTATAGGGAATTTGACTAAGAATAGTGTCAGGGTTAGGCACAACAGGATGAGTGATCTGAACTGTCTGATTAATAGCTCTAAGGTCCGGTACTAGTTGGTATAACCTGTCCGACTTCTTGACAGGCAAAATTGGAGTGTTGTATGGTGACATACAGGGTTCAAGAAGCCTATCTTTAGCGAGACTTTCTATTACAGATTTTAACCTTATTTTTCTTTCTAAAGAGATAAGGTATTGCTTCTTTCTCACTATTTTTTTCGGAGTCTTCAGTATAACCTATATTGGGGAAATTTGTAGCTTTCTTCGATTTCCTTATTTTAACTAGACATCAGAATGAACTTTTCATCTGCTGTGGCTAGCAAATTTAGACAGGTTAGAAAATCTGTTGGGCCAACTTGTAAACTGATACTTAGGTTTAACATCCAATCTCTCCTTAGCAGATTAGTTCCTGCTTCAGGAATTAATAAAAATCAGATGCAAGTTGACTGATCTTTCTATTTCACTTCTGTACTTTCTAGAACTCTGGCTTTAAAAGCCCTCCCCTTTTACTCCAGAGATTAGCAATTCTTCTGGGGAACAAGTTAAATCAGCTGGAGGAAAGCAGACTAATGAGCAGCTCCTGAATCAATTAAAAAGGTGATTAATTCACGTTTGGGTCTTCTAAATTTATCAGGGGCTCCTGGTGGGACTCGAAATAGAAAAGACAGAGCCTCTGACCTCCCTATTCTTCAAAGGTAGGCATGAGCGGAAGGATTTCCTCCACTTCCTTTAATTCGGGACACTGTCTGTTGAAATAGCTTGGCTTTCTACATTTGTAGCATGTGTCTTGCCTTCCTTCTCTCCTTAGCCTATGGCTTTTTTGTCTTTGTTTTTCTTCCTTTCTCTTGCATTCACAGTCTTGATAACGCTTACTTTGACTCTCTTCTCGAATGTACTGACTTTGCCGTCTTTCTGCATTCTTGAATTCTTTGCCCTTCTCTCATCTCCTCTACATGATGATCTAAATTTAGCCCTTGGTGTCATGTGCCCAGGTGAGCGCTGCTAAAAGATTCTGGCTTTCTGTTTTTTTTCTACATCTCTCCTTACATACACTTTTTGGGCCTCTCCTAGGAGCTCCTCTATAGATCAGTTTTCCAAATTTCTAATTTTTGCAACTTTCTTGTGATATCTGACCAGCTGTTAGTGACAAAATGCCGCTTTAACATGCTTTCTCTTAGAGGTTCTTCTGGGTCTAAGTCTGCATATTTCCTCATCTGTTCTTGCAGTCTGTCTAAAAACTTCATGGGTCCTTCATCTTTTTCTTGCTGTATATTAAAAGCCTTAGAAAGATTTTGAGGTCGGAGTGCGGACTCCTGGATTCCTGTAATTAGCATTTATCTTAAATCCCTCATGTTACCTTGGTGGGCTGTGTTATTACTATCCTACAGTGGATCCTGAGGCTGGAATTTAAGATCCACCTCGGGGCCGTTTTGGCCCAGGGGATGTTCACGCTCCTAGGCCACCGTAGTGGCTCTCCAGAGCATGCTCCTTTCCTCCCCTGAAAAGAGGATACTTAGAATGGACATTAACTCAGCCTATATATATAACTGGGGGTCTAGAAACTGGTCAGTTTGTTCTGCTACTTCACAAACTTTGTTTCTTTAAACTTCAGACTTCAGATCCG
This sequence comes from Alouatta palliata, assembly GCA_004027835.1. Taxonomy (NCBI): domain Eukaryota; kingdom Metazoa; phylum Chordata; class Mammalia; order Primates; family Atelidae; genus Alouatta; species Alouatta palliata. Next base: position 92,962 of record PVKV010006553.1, read on the forward strand.
GTCAAGGGGGCATTCACAAAGCTAATAGCCCCCTTCCTTGTGGTACTTCCCTCAAAGGGAAGCACTTTGAGGTCAAGTCTTTAGAAGCAGAAGGAAAAGGGAGACTCTGGATATCTCTCTTACATTGTTCTATTTCTTGCTGAAGTCTTTTCCTCAAAAAAGGTTGTTTAAGTTGACAATGTGCAGGCTTTTGGGGTGATGGCTCTTAAAAGTCTGGGTTATATGGGGGAGACTTGGACAGAAGGGTCCGGCACTGGGTCTGGAACTGGATCTGGAGGGGCAGCAACTGCCGGAGGAGGAGGAGGGGGAGAGGTCAGGACTGGGAAACGGGAAGATGGTCTGAAGGATCTTACTAATATTGGAAGCAAAGACTTCCTTCTTATAGAATGTGGCAGTTTCTGATTCCGTCTTACTTTGTCTCCTTCCTTATCAGTTTTAAGGGATAGAGAAGAATAGGCCCTCCCCGCCAACAGAGGGTGTAGTCTATTTTGTGTGTGTGTAAAACAGAACTTTTGACCGCGTTATCAGGAGTTGGCAAACTTCATTTTTATCTGATCTAAACTTTGGCTAGAAAACTGCGGGTTTAAGGATTGGCTCCTTAGGCCAGATGAAAGAGCGATATTTTATCATCTGCTGCTTCTTTCTCTTAGTCTTTTCATTGTCCTTCTAACATTTTCACATAAATCTTAAGGGGCTCTCGGGGAATTTGATCATCTGCACCTGTCCTTATCCCTGCCCTACTGCAAACATTCCTCGTACTGGGTACTCTGCCTCTCAACTTAGAGATTTTTAAATTTTTTCTGGCTTGTGGAAGACTCAACCTTACATGCTTGAGGTTTCTTTTACTTTCTTCTCCCTGGGAGAGGATCTTAACTCCCTGCCCTTTGGAGATTTCTCACGCTTTTCGCCTGCTTTGTCCTACCTGGCTGCTGCTTTTTCGGGAATTTAGGCCCCTATTAGCGTTGGCATGTTGGCATAAACTTTACAGCAGGATCCACCCTAAGCCGTGTGAGGGAGCCATGGAACTGCAGCTAGGACCTACTCACTCAGTCCAGCAGTGGGACTTATCACCATTCACACACACTTTCAACCTCCAGAATATCCTGACCACCAAGGAAGTACTTTGTCACCTTCTTGTGACGTTTCTTACCTTGGTCTGTGCACAGAGTTGCCTGATTGCCGTGGTTTTGCAAGCCTTCTTTTTCCTTGCGTTGCTGAGAATCCGGGTTTATTCCTCACACCAGGTGGGTCCTGGCTCCTTACCCCCGAGGCCACCACAGTGAGGCAACAGGCACACCACCTCACGAGAGAGGACCGAGGACTTTTCCAGAGGGGAATGGCTCCCTGTAAGGGCCACTGAATTTGTCGGAAGTTAATGCTTATTCTCTGGTGTTGTCAAGAAGAATTAGCACTCAGACTATATGTTTTCTCAGCGAGGCAGTTTTACTTTCTCCAGAAAGGACACTACTTGCTAGCAGTCCTGCCGCAAGAGTGCAGTGAACAAATTAAAGGAGGAAATGTTTATCTTTCATGCAGCTGGGTCCTTATTGCTGTGTCCTGCGTCTATTGGCTGGAGCTGGACCTCACAGTCTAAACTAGACCTGATTGGCTAACACCTTAAAATTTTTAAATAGGTAAGGGGCAGGAAAGAGCAAAGAAAAGAGGAAGTTACTTAGAAAATACTTGACATACTTAAATAGGGAAAGGTATGTGTTACAAGTTTAGACATGCCTAAGCCTATCTGGGGATGTCTGCTAAGAAACAAATGGAATCAGGCTTCTTAATGCTAGACAGCAAAGAGAATATGCATCATTTAAGGAAGAACTTTGCTGTATCTCTCAGTACAGATGCACAGACAAGAAAGGCCCTAAGATGTGGAGTGTGCTGGTTCCACAGAATGGGTCCCCAGTGGTTTTATGATCAGGCAGGTTGGAAACACTGGTTCTAGTGTGCACGTCACCACAGGGGCTGCAAATGGATTCCAGCAATGGGGAGGCCAGCAGGTGCCCACGGCACAGGCCTTGAAGTCACATCAGGAATGGTGCCTGCATCCTGTGGTCAGTGGGGACCCATGGAAAGGTTCCTCTGGAAACCAGCTCTGTTAGGTGGTGTCAGGTGTATGCAGCTTCTACCATTCTAGGGTATGCTGGAAGTCAGCCTTCAGCTTGGCCTGCTTTAGTATAGAGATAGTTTTTAACCCTTTGTTGTTCTGTTGGGACTCTGGACATCTAGAAATCTGTGCAGGGGGTCTCATGAAGAGACCAAATTCCCTGATAGGCCTAGATATGGCCTAGCTTGAGGCAGAAAGAGAACACAGTTGATGCTGGATGTTCTTTCAGCCTCCCTCGCAGATATCACAGACGGAGTGGTCAGCTTGGCCAAGCTTCTGTGATGGCTGGCTCTGATGTCAGGGAGAGAGGCAGTCTCCAGAGCAGGAATGCCTTCCCAGGGGGTCCTATCCTTGCAGGGGAGGAGACAGCCATCCTCCCCTCTGTCTCCTTCACTGCAGCCCATGGAGAGCGAGTGCCCTGGGGGATCCGTGCCCCAGGGGCAAACCTCTGGGCTCTGGCTTAGCCCCACCTCAGGGAAACATTCACAGCCCCTCAGGAGGAGAGCCTTGCTGCAGGAAGACTCTAAGACAGGGCCCAGCTGCAGGTCCTGGGCTGTTGGTGACAGTACCCCAGGCTCCAAACTCTCTGGGCCTGGGGGCAGTTCCCTTTCCCAAGAAGGGCAGACAGGGCGCATGGGGCAGGCCCCAGGCTCAGAAGCAGCTGCTGACTGGTGGTCCTGCAGCGTCAGGTCTCTATGGAGACAAAAGCGGGGGCCACACAGCCATCAGTGGTGAGCGGTGGGGAGTGGGCCAGGGCTTCCAACAGCCAATGGCCTCGCCTAGCCTGGGCAAAGAGACCAAGCAGGCCTGAGAGGCGCAGCCAGGGACCCCAGGCTGAGCTTGATTTTTGCTGGTGGCTGGGGCCACCTCTCTCCGGGCACTGTTGCCCCTACACAGACGGGGGCCCTCTGAGGTCCCAGCTCCCGGCCCCACTCAGTGCCTCCAGATGGCTCACCCAGACTCTCTTCACTGGGTCCCCAGGGCCTTCAAAGTGCTGATCCTACCGCGGGGTCACTTCCTTGAGCCATCTGACCTTCCCATGGATCCTTTGGAGCCTGTAGGTTTTGGAGTTTTTCCTTCCTAAGTGCTGCCCGCCCGGACGAGGCTGCTCCAGGACCACAGCTGACCCAGTGTGGCTGTGTCCCCTGCGGGCCACCCATCAAGGGCACAGGTGACAGGAGCCCCAAGGCACAGTGGCCCACCCTGCCCAGGGCTGATCGTCGGGGTAGGGAGAAGGCACTAACTCGGGTCCTCTCCCCTTCCTCAAGGCTCCTTTCTCACCTGGGAAGGATCCCAGCACCTCAGGGGCCTTCCTGTTTCATTGATGCCGACAAGTGAACATTGAGCATCTCCCGTGTACAGGGACAGAGAAGACAGACATGCTGGACCCCAAGTGGGCATAGGGACACTATCAGTGCAGAAAACTCCCCATAGGGACAGGGGCTAGGAAGAAAACACCAGGAAAAGTGAGGGTGGAAGATGGGGTGATCCTACTGCAGATGGGGTGCTCAAGGAGGGCTTCTCTGAGGAGGTGACATTCGATAGATTGACAAAGGGACAGGCAGGGCCTGTGAAAGTCTTCTAAGAGAGGGAATAGCAGTGCCCAGTGGACTGTTTCAGGGATGGAAACAGGGCAGCGGGTGGGGGTGGAGGTGTGAGCCAGGCAGGCAGGACTCACACACCCTGTGATGGGTGCGGGTGTGGGACCCACGGAGGCTCTGAGGAAGTCCTGGGCCTCAGAAGATGGGGAAGCAGGAAGACCCACTTAGAGGCCTTCACAACTTTCTAGGGCACAGACAGTGAAAACGGCTCAGGCCAGAATGTGGTTTAGGTTTCAGAAGGGTGCTGGGGTCCCTCATGCTCTTCTTGAGGCTAAAGGGCTCCAGCTCCTTGGGTCCTTTCCATGCAGACATGGTCCTGGGGCCCCGGCTACATGGACAGCCTTCTGATAGTTGTCGTCTGCAGTCAGGCAGGGAGCATGGGCCAGCCCGCCCCTTCCTTGGCCAAGTGGACAGATGAAGGGAGCCTCTGAGGGCAGGATCGCTGGACTGGGAATTAGACTTGGAGTGTAATCCAAACACCCCACGGACCCCACCTCTTTTCTGTGAAGCAGGAGCGGCCACAAGAAACAGACCTCTCGAACACCGAACTGGGGAGGAAGAGGTGTTTATTATTATTAAGGCTGGGAGCCAGGCGACAATTCATCTAAATGACCAAGCTCGCCTAACAAAGAGAAGCTCTGCCTTTATGTAGGCTTACACTCTAGATATTACACATGAAAGAATCTTAGGTTCACAGCCTTAGAAATTACGGGTGAAAGGGTCTGGGTTTACAGCTTTAGAAATCACATATGAAAGGGTCTTGGTCAGTGGAGGAGTGGGGTGGGGGTTTGATCTTGTTTAAGTAAAAACAATGTCTTCTGGAGAGATTCCCCCACACCACGCCTGCTATTTACAGAAAGGTGATTTAGGAGGTTGCCAGTTGGCCAGCCTTTTCTTCTATTAAAATGCAGCGTGGAGGTCAAGGGGAAGGTGATCCTAGATGCCTGGGTCTCCTTCCTCACCCCCACTTTGAGACTCTCACCTCTCTATAATATTAGTGAGAGGTCTCACTCATTCTCATTTGCCAGGTCCTCTGAAGAAACTGATTGATAATGATGGGGATAAAGCATCTGTGATGTGGTTCTCTGGTCTATGACAGCAGTAGAGGATTTCTTAGCCATTTAGAGGAACAAGGGGTGAAAATAGGGGAGTAGTAAACAAACACCCACTATTGTTATCACACTTATGATAAGGGTTTTTAATCCTCCCAAGGCTGAGGACCAACTGTTAAACAAGAGCTCAGGGTTGAATTTATGCCACACCTGCACAGGCACGCGTGCTAGTTTGGTTATATTCTTAACTGCATGACCCCGGTTGTTTCTGTGTCGGCAGCAGTTGGTTAGTTTGAATTTTTTTACAAACTCCTCCTTCATCTGCCAGCAAATCATCTAAGGCCTACCGGTTCTGATAAACAGCATTTCTCATTTCAGTTTCTTGTCCGGCCAAAACGGACAAAGCTTTGCCTGTTTCATTAACAAGTATTTCCAAGGCAGCCTGCAACTGGATGATTTGATTTAGCATATAGACAGGAGTCTGGTTTCCCCACGGGCCATTCTCTCTCCCTGTGGCCAGCCTATGGTACTCAATAATTCTTTCCAGTGGCCCCTTACTATTTTCCCATTTACCTATTTGCAGACTTCTTTTCTCCTGGGTGGAGTAGACTGGACTTTCTAACAGCTCACCTGTCTTAACAGATAATAGGAAAAAAGAAGGCTTAATGATACGTATGACACAGCTACCTGTCCATCTTTCAGGCAGCTGTACGTATGCCTTATGTCTGCATGTCCAGTACAACCCAGGTGGGACTGTCCAGTCCCTCCAGGACCCAGGGTGATTCCAAGCATCCTGTAATTTTGGAAATTTTAGGAGGGGGTTCTTTTCAGTATAGTTTGAGCTCCACCAGGTTACAGTGCTGACTGTTCTGTTATACTGTCGCTGCCCTAGGCAGCTAAGCTTTCCAACTGAAACAGAGGAGTCTGTTCCTTCTCTGGCGAAACAATATTGTCCAGTAATTGAAACCTTTAAAACCCAGAAACTGTTGGTTTGAATCCTTTGAACTGAGGTCAGGTCAGGGACAGGGTCAGAGGGTAATAACTCCCAGGCTTCCCATGGTCACCTGTCACCCATAGTTGTCCCTCCACATACATAGCAAGAAGTGACATTCAGGGAATGGGCCACATTTTCAGCAAATTGAAGGAACAAGCTCTTTGTCTGTTTCAGAAGTTCCAGCACTGGCTTATTTAAATATACCGTAAAAGTGCTGGTACACTGGCCAGGCTGAGCGTTTTTGGATTTTTCCCTGAGTCTGGATACTGACGCCAGGGTCAAGCCCTTTCCCATCAATTCCTAGCATTACACTCTCCCTCTTTTCCCATTTAGGGTCTTGGGGGTTTGTGATTATTAATTCTACTGGGTTACAATGTCCTGAGACACAAGGGACGTTATTCCCTGGAATGGTGTTTCTCCCTTTTACAAGCCGAACAGGATTATTTGTATTGTTTTTCCAAGTGGCCCAGATGACGCGTGACCCAAAAATGCAATCACTGCACCAGTAGGTTCTTTGGCAGGTGTACTTCCGCTCTTTTGCATAACTTTGTTCCCCTCTGAGGGAACCACAGCCCCTCCACTGGAATGATAGGCATTGATGGCTGCACGGGCATCAAACCTTAGTGTAACCTGTTCTGGGCTTCCGTTCTCCTCTGTTTTAGCTATTAGCTTGGTAGGGCTGTCCCATTGCCCTGTTAGAAGTTTAATTTTAAAAGTCATATATGTAGGGGGCTCTGATGGATCATAGCAGACATCGGGCTGTCCATACCCCGGATTACACACTCTATACTGAGTACCATTATATAAACAGGTTCCCTTCTGTGTTCCTGTACATTCATAATAACTGTAGAACAAAAGAATGGCAGTTACTTTACGTCCTACCTCAGTAACCTGGTGTACACAGAGAGCATTCTTCAAAATTAGCTAATGTCCCTACTGTACAAGTCCAAATATTAAGAAGAACAAGTCCCACGATGAATTTCCTCATGCTTTGGCTGTGCGTGGACCAGCCAGCTTCTGGGATGTGGCTGGAGCAGGGCTTGTTGTCGTTTTTCAGGTGATTCTGTAGTCATTGTCTGGGTTTGGCGTAACTTCTGAAGTTTCTGCTGCTGCCAGTTTCAAACGGCTGTGGTGGATCCAGGCTGGGATTCCGTCTACCTTTACAGCTGTGAGGGTGGTCAGGATCACAGTCTGGGGTCCTTTCCACCGTGGCTTCAGAGGGGCTGCACTCCAGTCCTTTATCCACACGTGGTCACCTGGTGAGAAAGGGTGAACAGGGCAGAATAAGCTTACAGGACATCTTTCATTTGCCCAGGTTGAAATATCCTGAGCGATTTTCCCTAGAGCTTGTAACTGTCCTAACTCAGTCTCTCCCCACTCCCGAGGAGTTCCCGGGAATGCCCGGGGTATGGGAGGGAGCCTACAAGACTTCATAGGGGGGAATGTCCTGTCCTGTTAGAGGTAGTGCATCTAATTTTGAATAACACCAAGGGAAGTGCCTGCACCCACTTGGATTCAGTTTCCTGACACACTTTCCCTAAGCTATTTTTGATGGTTTGGTTCATTCTTTCCACTTTTTCCCGAACTCAGAGGTCAATAGGCAGCATGAAGTTTCCAAAGTAATACCCCAAGGTCGTTGCTGTCTTCCAGGCCGAATTCACCACAAATGCTGGTCTGTTGTCTGATCCAGTGCGCAGTGGCAGTCCAAACCTAGGGATGAGATCTCAAAGCAGCACACAGGTTATTTCATGGGCCTCCTGGCACCAGGGGCAAAGTGGCAGAGGTTAAGGTGTTGCACAGATCCCAGTGGTGATGCGGAGATTTTTACTTTAGCAGGCTCAGATATTTGGTAGGCCTAGCATTTGTTAACCAATGATGTCCTTTGGTATTCATTAGAGTCACTACTGTATGGGATGCTTTGATATTTAAATTCTTCCCAGAGTTGATGCTAGAGCTTTAATTGCCATTCTTTTTTCAAAGAATGAGAGGCTTTTTTCTTTAACAAAGCATGAGAGGCTTTGTTAAATCGATAGCCCCAAAGCCAGGGCTGACAGAAGTTTTGCTTTTTAGGTTCTGCCCCATTCAAAGGGTTTCTTGTCTCCTGCCTCCCGCCCCACGCTTTGTCACTTTGTGTAAGGGTTTGGCCAGTACTGCAAAATTTGGAATCCACAATCTATAAAAACCCACAGCTTCCAGGAACTCTCTCTTGCCTGCCTCAGTTTCCGGCTCTGGCAGGTTGCGAAAGACCTTTTTTTTTTTTTTTTTTTTGCTGCTAGGCTGCACTCCCCTTCTCCCCCTGCCAGATGGTGTACTCCAGATATCGCACTTGCTGTTGGCAAATCTGGGCCTTCCTTTTAGATACTTTATACCCACAGTCCTCCAGGTGCCAAAGTAAGGCATCTTGTTTCTAATGCACCTGACTGCTGCGGGGTGTCCCCATAAAAGGTCACCAACATATAGGGTCAGCATGCAGCCTAAGTCCTTACCAAGAAACTTCTAGGGGGCAGGGGTCATGGGCTAGTGCCTCCCCAAGGATGATGAGAGAGTTTCTGAGCTCCTGGGAAGCCAAGTCCAGGTGTATTGGGTGGTCACATCCCTTTCTGGATTTTTCCCACTGAAACGCAAATAATTTTTGACCCTTTGAAGCCAGTCCAATGCTAAAGAAGTATTCTTTAAGTCCAATCAAATGAACCAACTATCCTCTGCTGGCAATAATCCCAAATGCATGCACAAGTTGGATGCAAGTGGGTGCAAAGTCACTGTAGTCTGATTAACCAAATGCAAGCCCTGCACTGGCCTGCACAGAAATACCAGTCTTCAGTTCCTGGTATTCAGTTCCACCCTCCTTCCTGAGGGATGGTGAGAGCTTCGATAACCCCTGCCTGAGGCAGTCTTAGCTGCCGGGAGTCCTTATTATTGAATGTGATAGTTGTAGCCCTTAATTTGCATAACAAGTTTTGCCAGAGAAGCGGGGTAGGGGCAGTCCAGCAAGTACAGGAAAGTCTGTTTTCCTAACACCTCAGTAGCTTTAGCAATATTGGTTTTGTTTCCTTCGATGGGGGGGTTACAGGGCTGTTGTCCGGACCATGGGCTCTTTGGGGGCATATGAGCCCAGCCCCCCCGCAACTTTAGTCCAGTGGCCCTTCTATTAGACTGAACAGAGCTCCTCCACTTTCATCTGAAGCCTCGTGCTCAGGGTCTCCCTGTTTTCCTGTTAGCTGGGGACACCTATCCTTCCAGTGCCCCACTTCTCTACAGTAAGCGCACTTATCGCGTTACAGATGTGGGTGGGCAGACTGGGAGGCTTTCCAGGAAGCCCCCTTTTCCCGCCCGCTTGGGGGTGCTCCTTTAATAGCGGCAGCTGTCAAGTCAGCATTTTGTCAAGCCTGGCACTCGGTTTCTCTATGACTCTCTCTACAGCTCACTGCTTCTCGGTTTACAAACACCTGGTTAGCTATTTCCAGTAACTGTGAAGTATTCATGCCTGCAAATCCTGCCTATTTCTGCAATTTTTGTTTAATGTCTTCTGCACACTGACTGACTAATGTCATATTTATCATGTGTTGGTTTTTGGGGTTTTCAGAATCAAAACGAGTATATGTGTGAAACGCTTCACACAGACTTTCATCTGCGTTAAAAAGATGCATAAGCATCTGGTGACAATCAGCCTGAGTGGGGTTATGAGTCTGAATAATAGTGTGCAGTAAGTCAGTGAGAGCCTGTGGCTTCTCGGTATCAAAAACTCTTCTGCCGCCGGATCTGCCAGAACTTTGGGAGTCCATGTCTCTGCCACTGAATCTGCCCAGACCTTGGGAGTCCTCGTCTCTCGGCGCCAAGGGGGGTGGTGGTCTCTGGCAGTCTGTCCCTTGGCCACTAAAACAGTCACTGCCTGTCCTCTTAACCATTTTGGAGGGTTCAAAACTAACTGCAACCATGAGTCTATGTAAGGAAACTGATCAAGGTGTTCTAGCTCCCCACATATAACTTCATGCCTTACTTTGGAGATGAGACCCGTCGAGATTCCCCTCTGAGGGCCAACCTACCCCAAATGCTGGCCAATCTACCTCACATAAAGTCCTTAATTTCTCTGGTGTCATAGCTACTCTGTAATTTCCACTAAATCCCTTCTTGAAATTTTTCAGCATGGTCTCTAAAGGAGTGGGCTTGCTATGAGTGTGACCCATGCCTACGCTTCAAAAAAACAATTCTCACAGTTAAGAGAGTGTTACTCCACCCACAGCAGTTCCTGCCCAGCGAGACGGAGTACACACTCTCCCATTCACATTTGCTTCAATCCTTTTACAACGCCTAGATGGCAAAGGCCCCTCCACTTAGCCTTATGTGGCTGTCTCTAATTCCAACCAGCCCTACAAATTGCTTGGGGTATGAGGCCCCCCTCTAATGGGCCTGATACTCCCACCTTTCATGGCTGATGAGTCCAGTTGGACCCCTCCACATACACAAACACAATCGCTCTCCTCCCTCCACCCAAATCGAAACCATAAGCAAAAGCTTCCAAGGTTAGTTACAAAAGGAGAGAGAGAGCCAAGTTCAAAAGTGCCAACTCTGGCCACGTGGGTGATCAGGCCACACGTCCACCTAAAGGAGGTGGGCAAGTTTCCCGGGACTAATCCTACCATGTTTCTGTTGTCTGGACGTTCCAAGTACCCGTTCCTTCTCGGTGTTCAGCCACTGGGTGGATCCACACTGTGGGGGCTTTTCTGCTCCACTCTGGCAAGGTTTTCCACCAGGCAAATACCTGCCCAGGAGCACTCTCAGGAGCTGCATCACCCTAGTGGGCGGAAGCCCCCTGCAGGGATGCTCCACAGGGCTAGGCAACACCTAGGAGGCTTTTCCAGCCGTCTGCCAACCAAAACTCGTTTCCCAGTCAGGGAACCAAATGAAGCAGGAGCGGCGGCAGAAACAGACCTCTCGAACACCGAACTGGGGAGGAAGAGGTGTTTATTATTATTATCACAGCTGGGAGCCAGGCAACAATTTGTCTAAACGACCAAGCTCACCTAACAAAGAGAAGCTCTGCCTTTATATAGGCTTACACTCTAGATATTACACATGAAAAGAATCTTAGGTTCACAGCCTTAGAAATTACAAGTGAAAGGGTCTTGGGTTTACAGCTTTAGAAATCACATATGAGGCCGGGCGCGGTGGCTCACGCCTGTAATCCCAGCACTTTGGGAGGCCGAGGCGGGTGGATCACGAAGTCAAGAGATCGAGACCATCCTGGTCAACATGGTGAAACCCCGTCTCTACTAAAAATACAAAAATTAGCTGGGCGTGGTGGCACATGCCTGTAGTCCCAGCTACTCGGGAGGCTGAGGCAGGAGAATTGCT
>PVKV010006554.1:0-22749 GCA_004027835.1 Alouatta palliata
ACACAATAATAGTGGGAGACTTGAACACCCCATTGTCAGTATTAGACAGATCGACAAGACAGAAAATTAACAAGGATATCCAGGACTTGAACTCAGACCTGGATCAAGCAAACCTAATAGACATTTACAGAACTCTCCACCCCAAATCCACAGAATATACATTCTTCTCAGCACCACATCACACCTACTCTAAAATTGAAAAATATATTTTTAAATGCAGTCAATAAATTAATAATTTTTATTTAATATTTAAACCACTGGATCTGACCTCTTTTATTTTGACTGGTAGTTTCATTGAATTGATTGGATTGATAAGTATAGCATTCTGCAACATGGATACAAAATCAAAGAGTCATGAAGAATAAAAGAAGTTGAAAATAAATAAAACACAGGTGACTATTTAGCTTCATTGAGAAAGAAGGAAATACTTTTTATAAAGATGTTTATTTACGTCTATATTTACATATTTGGTCAGTTAGTTAATTCATTCACTAAACATTTTGCAGCCTATTAGTCTTTACCACAAAGTCTAGACATTACAGCAGGTGATAGGAATACAGAGATAATATGACTTGGTCTCTATCATCAAGGAGTATGAGAGAAACAGAAAGTGGGTGCAAAGGCAGGAGATGTGGCAAGACAAAGTGGGAGAAGCCCCTTATAAAATCATTAGATGTCATGAGAACTCATTCCCTATCATGAGAACAGCATGAGGATAACCACCCCCATTAATAAATTACCTCCCACCTGGTCCCTTCCATGACACATGGGGATTATGGAAACTACAATTCAAGACAAGATTTGGGTGGGGACAAAGCCAAACCATATCAGGAGTCCTGGTTGTATATTAGCCTATGTACATTAAAATAAACTGCAAGGAAGCAAATGGGCAAATTTCCCAGGGCCTGGAAAAGACAAAAATGATCAGAGAAATGACAAAGATGTGGGGGTTTTTTTGTTTGTTTTTTGCTTTTGAGTTGAAATTCAAGCAGGTATTTGACAGGCCAAGAGAAGAGGATGCCAGAAAACATTAAACTAATTTTTGCCATTATTGTCTATAGAATAAGAGCATACTTTCAACAGCAATTGGAGACTATAATCAAATTCTAGAGGTAAAATCCCAACTAATGTAGAATGATTGTTATCTTATGTCTGTAATCAAGACCAGCCATACACCAAAATTATGAAATAATTTATTTTCTCTTGTTATCTAAACTACAGTTCTGTTGGTTGTACTTGCCGTTTATACAGGCCCCCAGATTTTCATGCTACCCACAGTGTTATGCTGTCAGTCCCTTTCAGAATTACTTGTGAGGTGGCTCTCCCCTATCCCATCTCTTCTACTGTGTGCTCCATTGCTTCTCACTTAGCGGTTGATGAAAAGCAATCTGATAAGCTAATTCTTACTAAGGTTTAATTACTTAACAGCTTGATTATCAAATCTCCAAGGGATTTTGGATTTTGAATAGAGGACTCTTGGATGTTAAAAGTCTTAATTCAATAGAATTAATTAGTGGGTTTTTAGTAGGGGAATACATTTTGTTAGGGCACAACATGCAATAGAGAGGAAGATTCCAGAAATATTCAAATGTCTTCACACATCTAGAATTTGATGAGAGAAGAATTAATAACAGGTAATATATTTTTGAGGAACAGCAAACTCAAGTACAAACATTAGAACACTGGGAATTAAAATCTCATACCTGACATGATCTAAATTTTTACTTTGGGTACTTTGTGTCTTTGAGTCTCAGTTTTCTGATATTTATCGAGATAATAACAGTTAAGATATCAATAGTGGTTAGGATCAAGAATGAATTAGGTAGAAGTTCTTTATAAAGTATAAATGTACATTATTATCACCTCATTAAGAAATATTTAGGTTTGTATACATTAAAATTGTTTTTTTCCTAAGTTGTTCTTAATTCAATAAAATACCTGCAGGGACAACCACAAGAGAGATAGCTAAATTTTTAACTAAAGAAGTTTATTCTGGTGCATATATATGAGTTTTCTAAATAGATTATGTGTCTTAATGTTTTTGTAAAACATCAAAAAAATGGAAGGGATTAAAACATAAAAGTATAGTGTAGCTCTAACATGGCTCTAGGAAGAATAAAGATAAAATTAACTTATAATTACAAAAACACCAAAGAAAACAGAATAAGAATTTAAGTTGTTTACAGAATCAAATAATATGAATAGACATAGATCTGTTACTTAGCATATGTGATATAAATTAATATATAACAAGAAGAAGAGTAATGACTTAAATCCTATTTAGGAGGTTGGGACAAAGGAAAACAGCATCAATGCATGATTGTAGGCAGAATTAAGCAATAAACTCTATTGGGCAATTTAGGAGAACCTATCAAAATTTAACATGTATGTATCTTTGACACAATATTTTCTCTTTCATTTTTCACACAGCACATATGTTCACACTGGACATACCAGTGATTTATTTATTTTTACCATTGATTAGAGACAAGCTGAATGACAGTCTGTGGAGAAATGTTTATAACATCCTCCAAATTGAAAAAGAGAGATGACCAGAAAAGTAGGAACTGTACGTTCACTTGGTAACCTTTTCTGGAATATGAATGTGTGTGTGTGTGTGTGTGTGTGTGTGTGTGTGTGTGTGTTTATGTGTCTGTGTGTGTCTGTGAGAGAGAGAGAATTACTGCTAGTAGAATGGGCAGGTGATGAGAACACAGAGAGAGAAAGGTAGGTAGTGAGGTAGCACTTACACTTAGACTTTGGCGTCAAATCTGAGTTCAGAAAAGTCCTATCTAAATCTAGTTTCAGAAATATCCTATGTATTTAATTATGGATCAATTTGGTATTTTTTAATCTCTCCAAGCCTCAAGTTTTCTCTCATATTATTTAAGGATTGAAATGATACTACATTAAGATTGCTGGAAGAATTCAATAGAAACTAAATAAAAGGTGTCAAGTAAGATGGCAGCCATCAAATATTATGATATTAAAATGAATACACAAATATAATTGATCATGATAATTTAGGCAAATAATAGGGGAGTGTCAAATTTGTAGCACCAGGGGCAGTAGCAGCAGAGACAGAAAGCATTAGACTTACCATATCTTTTCCTTCTGTAAAGGGGAAAGGAAGCTCTCCCCTAAGAAGCATGATGAGCACGAAGCAGTCTCCCATTAGGCTAAAGAATATTGTAATTGAAACATTACACTATTGAATATCTGCAGAAGCATTCCCCTTTTATAGGAGGTTTGCTTGTGTAACTTCTCAGAGAGTTTTCCATTTAGCATTTTTTTCAAGTGCACTGAAAAACAAATCTTAAATATCTAAGGTAAATCTGAAATACATGTTTCTTGTCTCCTAAGAGACTGTAACATAATTATTGAATAAAAACCCAAAAAGGTAAATTGTTCCAAATTAACAAAATAAATACAAAAATGTTAAATGTAATGCTACCATATCTTTAGGCAAGACACCCAATTTCTTGTGCTTTTGCCTCCTTTTCCGTAGATAAAATTAGGCTATGGTGATTTTAAATAAAATGATAAAGATAAAATGCTTAGTGTGGTTCTTGGCTGATAATGAGCGATCACAAAAATATTCTTATCATTAGTATCAGATGGGGAAATTAGTAAACACATAGTATTTGGAAGAGAGAAGAATTGTTTCTTTTTTTTTAAGTCTAAGTATTGTAGTTAATGGCTAGTTTGATCCAAAAGGGTGGAAATATCACAAAACAGATAATAGACTTTGTCATTGCATCAAGTGGAAATTAATAGTGTGTTCACCATTAATAAGTGAACACCATGTAAAAGGTGAATAGTGAACACAATATAACATTAATGTTTTTATAAAGGAAAATAATTGTTTTATCTTACACAGTTAAGACATCATGTGAAGGACCTAGTTATGAAAGTAATGTTATAAGAAGGTTTTAAACAAATTTTGTAATAGTGAAGAAGCTGGAGTAATTGATAAGTTTTTATTTGATCTTCAAATATCTACAGTTTTCATGCTTGAAATAACTAATAGATTAGGATTAGGTATAGAAAGTTACAGTAATCAGATTTAGAGCAAATATGTTGACAAAGTAGATCCATTTGATAATTCAGTTGGATGTTTTAGAGGTTGAGATCTTCTTTTATGATCAGCTTTCAGTTATCTTTAATTTACACTTGATGAAGTGTGGCAAATAGACAGTATCTTTGCCACCAGGGTCTCATCCCAAACCTCTGTTATGTATATCCAATCAACCAAGGACCTCCTCCCTCACTGAACTGGTACGTAGCCTCGAATTTCTTCAGATGGAGCCTCAGACTTCTTCAAATATTACAGTCATTGACAATTAGTTATAATGTTGTTTCTCCCTCGATGATCTCCAAAGCCCTGTAAAGTATAATATCTCATAATATCAATGTTGAAACTATAATTTATCACCTCTAGATGACACATGGCATTTTCCCTCTATTTACTTATATAAAAGTAAAAGGAATAAATTTTTTAACCAGTGTTGTAATGTCTATCTCTAACAATAAATGATGTTAAGATATTCCTCAAGTCTCAACAGAATCACCAGGTGGTATGTTTTCTAGACAAGTCAAATTTACAACAATGCATTTTTACATTTTGCAATACAACATAAAGCCTAATAATGAGATCTGAATTCTGCAAACACTAAATAAATCTGCAAGTATAACATTCTTCTCTCCTAGTGAACATCCTGTGAATTCATAAATATTTACATATTACAAGTTATAATTATGTAGCACTGGGGAAAAGAGAAAATGTAACTGTATATTTATATCCTACAAGAATATAAAAGAACATTCATAAATTACAAATGTGCATTGTTCTAAGAAAGGTATCTACTGAGCTTTCGTATCTTAAGGCCAACACAAAAGACAAGTTTCTACATCCCCCCATCAATGGAATAAAAATTATAATTGTAAGTTTGAATGACTTTTGGTTGCTTATTATAGTTTCTATTAATAGTTATAAATGATTATGTATGAGTACATCATTGTAGGTATTTGATAATGTAGAAGGGAAAGTTTGTATTGCTACAGAGATAATCCGCCTTAAGAATCTGACAAGCATGATTATAGAAAATACTGCAAAGTATGTATTTGCTTTAAAACAATAGCCTAAAATAGCACAGTTAAATACTAACTTATTACTTTTTATATTAGTTGGCTTGACACAGTAAATTCTATATCATACATTAATCTGAACACTAATAAAGTTCTGCTAAATATAAGAGGTTTTAGGTTTAGATATTTGTGGTTCCTATGTTTGTTCTGAGTTATCTGAAAGGCTTAAAGAATCAATATTGAGAAATGTTTTCTATATTTCTGTACTGGGTTTTCCAAATAAATTTTCATCATTTACATTTATTTTTATTATCTATTTTCATACTCTCCTTTTTTATTATTTTCACCACAAAATATTCCAACAGTTTAATTGCTTCATGACTGCATTGTTATGCATATCTCTGCAGGTACATTTATATATTAGAGTAAATTCAGCTCTTAAATAGTCTAATCTCTGAGGTTGACAGCACTTATGTAGCAGTGACCTCCAGTCATCTGATCAAATTTTGGGTTACTTACTGGCTATAATCAAATATATTCTCATCTCTTATTTGAACAAATCACACAGAAATTGAATACAATTTTTTATGAACACTAGCAATATGTTCAGTTCTCTGATAATTTTGACATTAAAATTCCATCTTAATAATCCCATCCTTCAGGCTTTGAAGACTCTTAAGGTATTAAAGCAAAAATTATCCTAAGCAGTTAGATTATAATGTATTTAAAGATTAGACATTTCATGTGGAATATTAACTGCTCCACTTCCCAGGAAAAGAAAACTATGCTGATTTTCTTCTTCCATAATTTATACATTTCAAAGGCTGGCTATCCAAGTTTCAAACCATGGTTACAGAAAAACATACTTTAAATGGACTTAAATTGCTACATAGAGTTTCAAAGATATATGCAAAGGCATATTTCTATAAATTAGAAATATTCACAGTAGTTATTTAATTATATTTCAAAATAATATACTACAGAGTCATTAAAAATTAACTATGGCAAATGCTTTACAGACAGTAAAATAGTTAACTAAAATAGTTAACACTTCTATTGAAAAAAGTGATTTTGCACTCTATTAACCCTAGGTAATAGGTGAGATATATGTTGAGTATGCTTTATTATGTAGAATGAGAAAAATTAAAGGCAAATGTGAATTAGTAGGTGAGAAAATAACCTATTATATTGTTTCCCAGGTTTAATAAGACAATATGATACCATCTATTATATTATTCTACTTCTGGAAGGACTAAATGTGACCTATTCACAAAGTTGAGAGCCAGTCCTATTTTAAACTTTTTTCAAAGTACAGTATTTTGAGCCTATTCAAAGATTTCAAAAGCAATGACTTATATCAAAGCTTATTTTTTTCTAAACTTGCTTTGTTTTTATGGCCATGTTTCTATAAGATGTGATCATTTAGTGTCTATAAGATATGATAATTCAGTATGATAAACCTTTATTTGCATGCATTTTAAAGAAAGGAGTTTTGCAAATTAATAAAAAGTATCTTTATAATAGCCTGATTCTGCCTTTAGCATTCCTGACACAAGGGAGTACAGTTGACTCTTGAACAACATGGGTTTGAACAATCCACAAATCCTTCTTCAATAAATCTATACCATGTGTGCCTGCCTCATCTGTCTCCCTTTCCATCTTCTCCACCCTTGCCACATCTGAGACAGTGAGACCAACTCCTGCTAATCCCCAGCCTATTCAATGGTGATTGTCTTCCATTTAATGAATAGTACATGTACTTTCTCTTCTTTATGATTTTGTTAATAATATTTTTCTCTAGCTTACTTTATGTAAGAATACAGTAACACATATAACATACAAAGTATGTGTTAATCAATTGTTTTGTTATTGGTAATTCTTCCTGTCAACAGTAAGTCATTAGGTAAGTTTTGGGGGAGTCAAAATTTATAAGTGAATTTCAACTCTGTATGTAGGGAAATCAGCACCTCTAACCCTGTCATTGTTCAAGAGTCAGCTGTCGTAATAGGGATAAGCTAAAATGAGTGGAAATATCTACAGTATACCTCTTTGCGTAGTATATGATGCCATTATCTTAATGGCCAAGTTATTGTAAGTAGTGAGCCTGGAACTGAACAATGCTACTTCTACTGCATTCCATTGTTTAAAGCAGGTTACAGGGCTGACCCAGATTCAAAGTGAGAGTAGACTACTGAACACTGGGAAGACATATTCATTGGAGGCTGTCTTGGAAGCCCAGCAGCCACAAGAAGAAAGTCAATTTATTGTAGATAGAGAGGTTTAGTGGGATAACCATCTGGATCCTGCTGGAACCCACCGGGAAACGTACAGAATTACCTCACATTTACCTTATTTGAGAGCGATGGAAGCTGAGGTATCTATCCACCAACTCCTATTTGGCTTTGTTGAAAGGATACTTTTGTAAGAATAAATTTATAACCTTCCTTGCACCTCAGGCCTGAGGTACATAGGTGGAGCACACAGCCTAGGACAGAGAAACCCCTCTCAAAGAAAGCTGCAGGAACTTACAACAAGATGACAGAAGGCAAAAAAAAAAAATAGAATTCTAACAGGAATGAGATAAATGTTTAAGCATATTTGCACAGCTTACAAAAGTAACAACGACAACAAAAACACTTACCCAAAGGAAAAAAAAACCTTATTAGTATAAGTGCTTCTGTTTTTTTTCTTCATTCATACTGCCCACTACTCTCACCCACAATGGAGTAGCCACTATGCTGAATTTTTTTAAATCACAACTTGGATTTTAAAAAGGATTGTTTCTCCAGTGAGGTTTTTATCTGTAAAAACTGCATCGCTTAATTTTATCTGTTTTGGAAATGTATATAAATGGAATGATAACTGTCTCCATCCTTCTGCAACTTATTCATTTTACATTGTTTTTCAAATTCATGTGTTTATGCTTGAAACTAAAGTTCATTCATTTTATCTGCTTTATACTATTTCATTATAAATCTATCACCTTTACTCCATGTCACTGGGGAAGAATGTTTAATTGCTGGATTCCCTAGAAAACAGTAGAGTATGACCGCTACAGCTTTATTAGAGGATGGGAATTGAGGATTGGGACTGCAATCTCAAGACAGAATAAGTGACAAAAAAAGAAAAGAGAAATGAGGAAGGCATGTGAACAAAAAATGCTGGAGCAATTTTGAGCAAATCAGAACTTCAAAAGAAAAGCCACATCAGTATCTCTAGGTAAGTTGAAAATCTCTACCATATGTCATAATGATCTGTCAGGGAATGTGATCGAAAAAACAAGTAATTTTTCTACCAGCTCCTTCCTATTGGATTTATCATTGTTCAAAATTTATCTTGCAAATCACCAGTTCCCCAGCACTACTGAGTTGGATCTCTGTTCCCTACAGAGAAATATTGAGAAAGCCAGATTGTAAACTCGGTAGTACCAGTACTCACAGATGTCCAGAAGTTGCAATAGAACCCAGATGCTCCATGTGTTCTCTCAAGTGGAGCATTCATACTGGGGATTTTGAATTAATTAAGTAAATGCTTGCAGCAGGCTGTTAATACATAACTTCTAAAAAGGTAGGGAGTTTTCTGTGGATTTGCAGTTTGCTGAAAATTTATCATGAGTGTATATTTAAGATTATTGAAAATTTTTAACCTATTGGAATATCATGTCATTTTTATTATTTAGTCTGTTAATATGAGGAATTACATTCTACATTAAGCTATTGAACCAACCCTGCATTTTTGAGGTGAAACCAATTCAGATATGATAGGTCATTACTTTTATGAATAACTGGATTTGTATTGCTAATATTTTGAGATTGTTGCTTCTATGTTCATGAATGAGATTAGTTTGTAACACTTTCTTGTACTAATCTTTCTTGGCATCAAATTATGTCAGCCTCATAAAAATATTTTGATTTATTTTTTGCTATTGCTAGAAAATTTTATAGAAATTTAGCTAAGCTTCGGTGTTTTCTTACAGTAAGATTCTCTATCCACTGACTTAATTGATTTATTAGATTTGTGACCACTCAGGTTTGTACTCTTTCTTAACACAATTTTAGTAAATTGTATTCTTGTAGAGTATCAATTTTACTGTTTCAACTTTATTGTGTAAAATGATTTTACACAATAAATGGATTTATTGGGATATATCTTGCATCTTCTAAAGTTGCCAAACCTTGTTATTAACATTGCCCTGTTTTCCTTTCGGTTTTTTAAAATTAATATTGCAAAGTTGGGATTTACCTAATTCCTTTGAAGGAATCACTTTTTACTATTTGATAGTTTTTTTTACTTTTGCTTTTCCTTTCATTAACTTCTGATTCATTTTCATTTCTTTCTTTTTCTACTTTTTTTGGCTTTATTCTGCTGTTCATTTTAAAATTTTGAAAGAAATGTGTCTTGTTCCATGTTTCTCTATTTTGTCTCTTCTAATCTAGGCTTTTAAGACAATAAATTTTATTGTAGCATCTTTGTTAGCTGTATCCCACAAATTTTAATAATATTATTACAATTGTTAGTTCCAATTAATTTCTAGTGTACGTGATTGTTCTTATTAGAATTAGGATTTCTAGAACTGTTTTAACTTTTCCTAACATATATATTTTCTTATGCTGTTACTTATAAAATTTATATTTTAATGTCATTGTAGTTAACTAATGTGCTCTGTATGTTGTCAATCATTTTAAATTTGCAGGGGAAACATGTTTACCATTGGTAACTATTTTATATGTATAAAATAATATGTATTATTCAATAGTTGGGTGTTCTGTTTCATAAATGTCCATTTTCTGAAGTTTATTGTACTTTACAATTCTTCCATATTCTTAACTCAATCAGTTTGCTCAATCAATTAGGGACGGACTATGCTAATATCTATTATAATAGCAGAGCATTAAATCCCTTCTTATAATCATAGTAAGTATTGCTTTATATATTTAAAAGTCATATCATATGTACATACAATATCAAATTACTTTATTTACTACAGGGAATAATTTGTTATATTATGTCCCTCTTAACATATAATAATAATTTTTACAATAAGTTTTACAATAGTTTACTATTCTCCATTTTTTTTTAGTAATTGCTTGATTTATTTTTTATCAATCCTTTGACTTTCAAATATCCCGTGTTCTTAAGTTATAGTTGTGTCAAGATTTCTTTTTTTTTTGCTGAAATGTTTACTTCATTTACATTACTTTTCATTACTAATATGCTTGATTAAATTACATCAAATTACTATGTATTCCTTATTTGCCTTGGTTTTGTGCTTCTTTTTGCCCCACCCCATTTTTTCTGCTCTCTTTCAGACTGATTCACTTTTTTTTCTTAGTTTTCTTTTTCTTTTTAGAAATCACAAAGTCTATCTTTTAGTCCTTAGTTATTTGAGAGGTTTATTTATCTATACAATCGTCTCCTCTTATTTACAGGGGATACATTCTAAGACAGCAGTGAATGCCAAATACTGCAGATAGTGCCGAACTCTATATCCACTGTTTTTTCCTATAAATGCATATCTATGATAAAGTTTAATTTATAAATTAGGCACAGTAAGAGGTTAATAAAAATAACTGATAATAAATTAGAAATATTATAACAATATACTTTTCACAAGTTCACAGATCTTACTGTAGATTATAACACCTTGGTATAGAACTTTATTTCTTAGCATCACTATTCTTGCACTTTGGGGCCATTATGAAATAAAACAAGGATACCTTGAACACAGGAACTGTGATACCAGAAAAGTCAATCTGATAACCAAGACAACTACTAAGTGACTAACAGGTAGGTTGCATAGACAGCATATATGCTAGAATATATAGACAGAATATATACTGGGAAAAGGAATGATTCGCATCTTGAGCTGGATGGAGCCAGACAGTGCAAAATTTCATCATGCTATTCACAGTGGTGCAAAATTTAACACTGAAGAATTGTTTATTTATGGAATTTTCCCTTTAATATTTTAGGACCATGGTTAATGGTAGATAACTGAAACCATGAAAAGTGAAATTTCAAAAAACAGAGACTAGTGTACCAGTATTAGGGCTCTCCAAAGAAACGATAATGTATATAGCCATATGTATATCTATATTTTTATATATATTTCTTTATATATCTGTATCTTTATATGTGTGTGTATGTATATATAGATAGATAAATAGATACAGTAAAAAATTAAGTCACATGATTATGAAAGCTAAGTCCCCAAATCTGTAGTAGGCAAGCTAGAGACCCAAGAAAATCAATAGTACAGTTTCAATCTGAGTTCAAAAGGCTTAAGAACCAGAACTGTTGGTGTAACTTCCAGTTCAAATCCAAGACTAAATGGAGAAGACCAGTGTCCTACCTTTAAGACAATCAGGCAGGGAGAGACAATTTTTCCTTACACAGCCTTTAGTTCTATTCAGGATTTCAACAAATTTTAGCAGGCCAACTCACACTGGGAGGGCAATCTGCTTTACTCCGTCTTTAACTAATTCAGTTATTTCATCTTCTGAAATCACCCTTACAGACATACCCATAAAAAAATGTTTAAACAAATTTCTAGGCACCTGGTGGCTTAGTCAAGTTGACACAAAATTAACGTTACCTCTACCCGAATGATATAAAGATCTTAGAATATTTTAACTAGGATTATCCAGTTCTAAAAATGTGTGTAACTTCTGTTTGAAATGTATCTGTATCTTTTACCCTAAAATCAGATACTTTGTTATTGTTTTAAGTAGCTAAAGTTTAAGTTTGCTTAAACATTTACTAATAGTAGTATGCATTCCTTCTTAATTCATCTGGGATCATTTTTCTTTTGCCTGTGGCCCCCTTTTTGGATTCATGTTAGTGAATCCTCTTGTTGGTCAACTCTTTTGTTTTATGTTTTGTACTTTTATTAGACAGTTATTTGTAAAAGACATTTTTTTCTGACTATGTAGATGAAAGTGGACAGTTTCATTTTTATTTTATGTAGTTTTATTTCTTCTGCCAGCACAACAAAATAATTCAGACATCAATCTAATTGCAATTTTGTTGTAAGTAATCACTAACTTCTCTTTGGCTTTCTTTAAAATCTTATTATTATTAGGAGTAGTATTTTAAGATGTTCTCAGTTTGTTTGATGATTCCTACCTATGTGTGAATTTGTTTCATGTATCTTCCTTGGGTTTTATTTGAATTTTCGAATATATGGGTTTGTGTATTTCCTAATTTCTGAGCCATTACAAACATAATGTATTTCGTTGTTGCCTCTTCCCTTCTTATAACTTCTTTTTGGAATTCCAGTTGTATTAATGTTAGATCCATCTCATTCCATCCTCTATAGCTCTTAGATCTTTCTATTTCTCTCTCTCCCTCTCTCTCTCTCTCTCTTTCTCTCTCTCTTTGGTACATTCCAGATAATTATAACACTATCTTTTGCTTTGCTGGATCAAATCTGTCCCTTGAGTTATTTATACAATTATATATGTTTTTATAAAGAACTATTTTTCACTTTTTCGTGTTTATACTCTGTTTCTGTTTACAGATGATGAATTATGAGGGCATGGTTTCCTCCACAACCCAGTGTCAAGTTTTAGACAGGAAACTTTTCTTGCTTACTTTTTTTTCAAGGTTCAATTTTTTTCTCGTTCACCTTTCTCGCAGTGAAACACTTTGGGTCACAGGTTTATGTTTGCACACTGTATATAAACACCAAAAAATTTAAAAAAAAGTTATTTATAAGAGAAAAAGGCCGGAAGCAGTGGCTCACGCCTGTTATCCCAGCGCTTTGAGGGGGCTGAGGCAGACAGATCAAGAGATCAAGAGACGGAGACCATCCTTACCAACATGGTGAAATCTCATCTCTACTAAAAATACAAAAATTAGCTGGGCATGGTGGCGTGTGCCTATAGTCTCAGTTACTTGGGAAGCTGAGGCAGGAGAATCCCTTGAACCCAGGAGACAGAGGTTGCAGTGAGCCAAGTTCGGGCCACGGCATTCCAGCCAGGGCAACAAGTGAGACTCCATCGCAAAAAAAAAAAAAAAAAAAAAAAAAATGCTAAATTTAAACTCCTCTGTTATTTTTTTAAACACATATAATTATTTTATATATCTGATCATTATAATTTTTACAAGTAACTTTTTATTGTCTGTTTTTGTTGCTGGTTCCCATTCACAGTACCTTGTTTGTGTGTGTGTATTATTTTATAATGAATATTGATTTATATTTTTCTTGGAATATAATCTTGTGGAATATCTGCCACCTGGAATGAAATTGAGCTCACCAATACCTATTTCAAAGTGCTATTCCCCTGTAGATATCACTGTTACAGTGCATTTTAAATTGAATTATTTATGGGAGAATTTTCAGACTGTGAATCATAAATTCATAAAACAAACCTGCGTAAGGGCCAGTTTAAGATTATTAATTTCAGCTGGGTGCAGTGGCTCAGGCTTGTAATCCTAGCATTTGGGAGGCTGAGGCATTAGGATTGTTGAGGCCAGGAGTTTGAGACCAGCCTGGGCAAGATAGAGAGACTCTGTCTCTATAAAAAAACAATTTTAAAGATTGTGAATTCTGAGGTCTTAGTGTTTCCCCCATAACCCAGTGTCAGCCTTTAGTCTGGCAATTTTTCTTGCTGACTTTTTTTCAAGGTTCAATTTTTTTCTCATTCACCCTTCTCACAGTGAAACACTTTGGGTCACAGGTTTATTTTACGGTCATTCTGTTCGACTCTTTTTCTCAGGTGGTCCCTAGGCTTTATATCTCATTCTCTGTTCTCCGAGCAACCACCAAAGTGAAAGCACACATTCTCCAGGGTTTCACACAAGCCTTCAAGATAAAATCTCACTTTGGTATTTATTTATCATTCAGGATTCCTCCATTCACTTTATTTTAGCTTTGTAGATTCTTTTCCTTTGTGTCAGTTCATAGTTGTATTAAAAGTCAAATTTATATTCATTATGCAAAAGTGCAGCTATTTAAATGTGGATGTGAGCGTTACACAACAAGATCCTGTAAGAAAAACTGAAAAAGCATCAGTTATTTCAATGGAAAATTTTAATATAAGAATTGGTTACAGACTCTGAAGTACAGAAAGGGAAAGTAGGATCACTGAGGTAACCTGGAGATGGTAACTGCCTAAAAGAGATTCCATGTCTTTGATTGGGGAACAGAGAAGATGGTGGAATTGTTAGAACTTAAAAATTTAAGAGTGGCCCTACCAACCTGAGACTTATGTCTCCGAGGAAGAGAGGGTGCCCCGCTAAATCCACATATTCAGAAGCTCTAAAGATAGACTCTAAGGATTCAGAATCCCTAAAATGACCCCTAAGGAGAAGGTGCTGTGAGAAGAGGGAACTGCATAGCTGATTCTGGTTCATTAAATGCCCACAAGATGCTCTTTGTAGAGCTGGAAATCAGATTTTGGAGAAGGGACCGCTAGCCAGCTAGTGATATTATACTATTTTCAAAGATGGATAATAAGCTGGGTCTGGGAATGTGAGGGGAAAAACATTCCTGGAATCCAGAACAAACTCATTGCCAGTATGAAGAACACTGGCTGAATCAGAATAACAGAATTCGGAAGCAGAATAGAACAAAAAAAAGCATCTCTTCTCTCTTGTCCATGTATCCAACTACTATTTAGTGCCTCCTATTGAGAAAACCTAACAAGAGCCAGTTAGGTTTGCAAAGTATGTTTTTAGAATACTAGTCGTAACACTACTGTAGATTTGAAGCTGGAAAATAATAACCTCATAACCAGCACAAAAACATTTTATAATACTACAAATGACATTTGTTGATTGAATTTTCATGGTCTTTATTCTCAAAGGATGTGGTCAAATAGACTAATTAAATGAATTTAATAGGAAAACAGCAAAGTTAAAAATAATTCGACATCACGGGCATGGTGGCTCATGCCTGTAATCCAAGCACTTTGGAGGCCAAGGTGGGTGGATCGCCTGAGGTCAGGAGTTCAAGACCAGCCTGACCAACATGGTGAAACCCTGTCTTAAAAAAAAAAAAAAATCAAATTTTAGGCCGGGCGCGTTGGCTCACGCCTGTAATCCCAGCACTTTGGGAGGCCGAGGCGGGTGGATCACGAGGTCAAGAGATCGAGACCATCCTGGTCAACGTGGTGAAACCCCGTCTCTACTAAAAATACAAAAATTAGCTGGGCATGGTGGCACGTGCCTGTAGTCCCAGCTACTCGGGAGGTTGAGGCACGAGAATTGCTTGAACCCAGGAGGCGGAGGTTGCGGTGAGCCGAGATCGCGCCATTGCACTCCAGCCTGGGTAACAAGAGCGAAACTCCGTCTCAAAAAATAAATAAATAAATAAATAATAATAATAATTCGGCATCAGTAAAATAATTTGGCTGAATAAACATATAATTTATATAATTCCTAAAAATTGTATCTTGTAGTTCTTTATGCCACTGTTCTTCACTACTGCAATATGCTTCACTGGCATCATCAGCCAGCAGAGAAATATAGTCAGAAGTGGAGGGTCCTATTTTGAGCTGCTGAGAGTCAGAAGCAAACAAGTGTACTTGGCCCCCCCAGGGTTGTGGACAATGGGAAGTAACCTGCCTTCACAGCTAAAAGGTTGTAGAATGCCACTCAGTGAAGTCTCGGTGGCATCATCAGCTGCTATTAGCTTGGCTAGTGTGTCTCTGTTATTATTCAGGAACACACACTTTCCTAGAGAATTAGAACAATGTCTAATACATTTACCTTTCTTCTGTTCTTGACAAATATGTGTTCTCTTCCACAAAAGAAATTTATTTTTTATCACATCAAATATTCCTTTGTTGAATAAATGAGCCCTTATCAATTATATAGAAAAATAAAATAATATTTTTTTTTGTGGTTTGGAACTACATTTTTAACTATGATCAAAGCTGATGTAGTAGTACTTCTCCAAGAAGGTGTATTGACGTCACCATTTATTCTGGTTTAGTAAGCCTCAAAGTCAAATATTTTCTGTAGTAAACAAAATGTTCATATTTATAAGAATGTATTACCTTCGGGATAGAAACTGTTCTGTGTCATTCTGTGTTTTGCTTAGCACTCAGACACTCTGATTCCAGCTGTAGTTTTATGTATCCACTAAGAATAGTCAGAAAGATTTATGAACAAATTTAAATTGATAGAAACCAATGCATGTGTTAAGTGCTTACCGATTAAAAGAGATTTGTGGAATTGTACATAGATAGATAGATAGACAGATAGATACAGATATGCAGTACCAGTGACTTCAAATATGTATATATTTGAAACAAAAAATTTTGTCATAAATTATTAGTACCATTATAAAATTTTGGAAGTTTTTTATTTTACACTTAATGCAATATAAAAACTGTTAATACAAATGTAAAATCAATTGGTTACTGTAGACTCACGATGGAATCTAAACAGATTTTGCCACACAGCATGTGACATTAGAGATACATTTATTTAGAGAAAAACAAATTCAACTTTAATAATTAGACCTTCAGAAATCATGTTTTACTACTGTATAAGCCTATTCTGTATCAAGCAATATATTAAGAAATAAGTAGTTACCCTTAAAATATTAGGGTGTATTTTAGAAGCTCTCAGTATGTCTGTACACTAGGCCTCACAAAGGAAGAATTATTGAAAACATCGTGTTGCGCGTGCAATACCACTACGTAAAAGGATAATCACATTCGACTATAAGATGATTATTTAAGACCACCTTAATAAATGTCAATATTTTTGGAGATATATTTTAATTTTTAACATATTGAAATCAAAGATGATAAAAATGTGCTTTTTAATGTTTATTTCCTTTTAAAGATATTATTTTAGGCAATTCTACAATTCTTGCTATGACTTTAACCAATAAGTTTTCAACATCATTTTAGGCCAATATTTAGTACAATAAAAGCATTGTGTTTATGCAATTTATATTCTGGTCCTATGGCCTATGAGTTGATCTAGGCCACGTCAAACAATAACTTTTAAATATTTTAACTTAGATCTTATGATTTATTAGTAAGCCTGTAACAATAGCTTTGCAAACAATTTTATCACTACTTTTGCTGATCTTCAGAAGTTAAAATCCATTTTTAAAATAAAGAATGAGATTTTGTTGTTAGTATTGATTTTTTGACTGCTAGAAACATCAAATATAATAAGACAATGCAGTTTTGTATAATATTACTTTATTTACCTGAAAGCATTTCTTCATAGAGCTTACTATAAAAATAGTTTCTATGTAAGTGGCTTTAAATCCCTGGGAACAAGATATCATCTCCTATGAGTTCTTTTTTTCTCCCTTTTTATTCTTTCTTCCTTTTCTTCCCTTTTCATTTTTTCTTTCCTTCTTTCTTTTTTTGTTCTATTTTTCCACTGTGATGTACTTTCCATTTTATTTCTTTAAATAATTATTTAGAAACTGGTAGATTTGTTCAAAATAAAGAGTATGATATTGATCATTCATCGCTTGGTACCAATGACATCATCATTTTTGTCTTTGTTTAAAAAAAAAAAAAAAGAAGTCTTTTTCATTCTAGACTATGAGAGACTTGGGATGTGACTCCCTATCCAAAAATGCTAAGTGCCTTTTTATACTTCACGGTGGTGGTGTGTAATGATCTGGTTTGTGATGTTTGGTTAGCTTCATCAAGGATTCATAAACAGGTAGATGATAGCTCTCCTCCTGTGGCAGTAGGAAACGTTTTCACTTGTTCTCTCCCCTCCCCTATTGCGCAGTTAATACAGGGGCTATGCTTGTCAGTGAGTGTAACCAAAAGCCAAAATGATTTTCTCTAGATTTTCTGGGCCACTTTCCTAGGGCAGAAGTCAGTAACCCCTGTAGGTTTGTGTTTCAGGCACACAAATGTTCCAAGAGAATGTGAATGCTGTCTAATACTCTCACCTCCTGTCTATTCCTGGCAAATTTGTACACACTAACACAAAAGAACTTTACTTGTTCTTTGTATCAAATATTTGATTCATTAAATAATGGTTCTCTATTTATTATATAAATAAAGAAGAAAAAAGATGACAATCTTCTTAAGAATTCTGCTTTATGCACTCCTGTGTTATTGTACTTAATTTAAACTTTCCCACCATCTTGAATAAAATTACTTCCAAATCTATAGTCATAATTAAAATTTGTCATATGTGCATAATTTTTACATTTTAAAATTTGCATGGTTTTGATGGGAGCCAATACTTTTTAGCATTGTTTGCTTTTCTAGTGGAAGAAACCATTATGACTGTGTGACCATATAATGCATTTTATTTTGATAACTTACAATTCTCCATTTTTACATTGTTCATGTAAAATTGATTTTAAACACACACACATTTATGTGTGTTGCAGTGTTCTTCTTCACTATTTGCCCATACAGTGACACTTTATAGAGATAAGAATAACTGCACACTTTACTGTCAAGATATATGTCTTTTTAAGATCCTTAATAGATTCTAACTGCCCAATAACATGGAAATAACTGTGGTCATAACATGTTTTTTTCTCTTGGATTGCCAGCACAAAGGAACACTCCTCACAAACTGGTATAGAAGTTATTGCTATTCTGTGTTAGAATGTACTGTATATGGGCATACCTTCTCTTGTGAATATATTCTGAATGCTTAGTTAAAAAATAATTTTTAGCTTGTTCACAAAAGGAAGATTATATAAAATATATATATATAATATATAAACATGTTTATATATAATATATAAATATATTATATATATAATATATAAACATGTTTATATATTATATATATTATACATAAACGTGTTTATATGTTATTTATTTAATATATAAACATGTTTATATATTATATATTGTATATAAATATGTTTATATATTATATATATATAATCAGGAATAATATTTCTGAAACCATGCTACAAGGTGTATCCAGACACAAGGCGATAGGAGCTTGCCTAACACATGAGACAGTGGAATGCTTATTCAGAACTCTTTTTAGAGCACTCACAGGGCACTCTTCCTTACAATTTTATAACCCCATAATTGTAGACTCAGAGTGATAACAATCCTGGAAGGGCTCTGTGCATGAACCTTGTCAGAGATTTTTTAAAACTTATCCTCAGACTAGGGAAATGAGAAAACAAAATGTACAGTCTGTTGCCAGTCAATATCTATTTATAGTTACATCTTTTATAGTTTATGTTTCCTGAAGCAAATACAAGGACTTTTCCATCTTGTCTTATCTAGCCTGGCCTTGGCATACTCAAGTAGAATTTGTTGAATTCATGACTAAATGTATGTCTTATAATCAGAGTTTGTTTAATCCCCCCAAAATTAAAATAGGTAAGTATTATAAACATACTTACCTACACATATATTACATTAAAAAAGCCATAATTCTTATTAGAAACAAATGTTTGTGTATCAAAAAATAATGTTATCCATAAGAAGCAAGGAATCTTCATCAGTCTGAAGTGGAGGAATGTTTCTCCGCAGGTCGTAAGCCAATGGACACAGACAGGTCTGTTTTGAAGCCTCCCTGAGTTCTGACTCCCTTCTTCTCCAGAGACTCTTCGTTCTGACAAGTGACCTCTTTACCTTGTATTGGACATATTGATCCAGAAACTACTCACAAAACCTGCCCTGATTTTCTGATTTCCAAACAACACAGGGCTCCAGAGTTGACCTCCAGGCTTTCCAGTGTGGTAGAGTGCTACCCTCCCCTCTGGCATGTGATGGATAGGCCCTGACCCCACGATATTTGATGTTTAGAATCAAATTTTCTCACTATGCACAACATTACTAACAATAATTCTGTCTGAAGGAGCCAAATCCTTCAAAAATAAACAGAGTTCTTAATAATTGTGAATTGTTAAAGAACAAAACAATTGGGAAAACTTCAGTAAATGCAAAACGGAAGTTATTCTGTTGCAGCATTACAATAATAGAGTTTACAACGGGAAAACAGAGACTGTCATATTCAGAAGGAATTTTGTGGAGCTGGAGTATTAACTTAAGGATCTGAAGTTTCACTTTCAAACTTTTAAAAATGAGCATAGATTTTTGAATAAACATCTGAACATTCCTCATCAAACTAACAGAATCAGAATTTGACATCTGATGCATTTGAAAGTTATTTAGATACAAAGCATACACCCAAATGTAGGGTTTATTTCTTCTTCAAAAGAGTATCCACTGCTGCAGGAAGTTACCAAAAATAGGGCTAGTTCCTGAAGGCGTTCTTTCTACATTTGGTGAGAAAATAAAGGGATCTAAGCTTCCTGACCAAAGAGTCCAATAAAGTGTAGCTGATCCCAGCACAGGCTCTAAGTCACAAACATTTACAAGCATTGGTTGGTTCCCCACAAAATTTCCATATGCCCTTATTTACGCCTCTCTCAAGGCATAATTTTGACTCACAGTTAAATAATCTGTCACAGAAAGACCGTAAACTTTTTGAAAAGTTCTGGTTATTATAATATTTCTGCATTTATATTCCATCACATCAGTATTAAAGGCTTTCAGTTACAGTGCTGCTGGGGATAAAAAGCTAAAATGCCTTTGCTCACAGGTGCATTAAATCCTATTAAAGAATCTTCCTTATAGCACATACCTCATTACTGCATACAAAGGGCTGGATTATAAAATGAAGGTGAAGTGTACAAAGTATGATTTGCTATTGCTTGGTGTGCATATGCTGAAGTCATTAGGTTTTACACTGTCCTCAAACGATAGCAGGTTTCATATTCCTATTGAGTAGCTTCAGTGGAGAATGCTGGGTCAAGTAGACTGACATGGGGTTATGTATCTCAATACGAGGATGAGAAAACTTCTTTAAGTAGATTTACACAAGGACGAGTGTTCTTTCCTCCACAACTTTATTATGCAATGGAAGCATCAGGTCAGAGAACAGACCATCATGGGGGAATCAAATAAAACTAAACTGAAAAGAAAAAAAAGATATAAGGCTAAATTAGGTGATTTAAACATTTTCCTTAAAGCTTATACAAAATCCTCTGGCTATAAAATCCTGCATAATACTTTCCTGGATTTATATGTTGCAGACATATAAATATTAACTACTTCAGAGCTGGGGCGATGGAGCTCTTTAGGAAAGGACAAGCTTTGTCTGGGGAAGAATATTTTCTCACATTCAGGTAGCTTGATTCCATTTCAGTTTCCCTACAGGAGCCATTTAAGCCACTCCCAAAAGGCAAGTGGCAGTAAAGAAGTACATTCTGAAGGTGTGTTAATGAAAGTTTCCCCTTTCCTTGAAGAGCACAAACCTTTAGTTGTCTAAATAATTTGATGGCATAAGGACAAGCAGTTAAAAAGTGGAGATAAAGCCAATGAATTGGCTTGTAACTCACCACAGATACTATTTTTTAAAAAGCCAGATATTCTTCTTTACTATCCATTATTCAAACAGCCTCTTCTGCTCTTGGGTGTCAGATGGGGAACTGATGAGTGTGTTCTGGTGAAGACAGTAAGCGGATGTTAACTTCCCACTGAGAGAATTTCTCCAGGTCGAATAGAAAACGTTCTACTAATCATCTACCCCATGAAAATGCCAGCTGCGGCCCGTGGTTGGATTATCATTCTCATAGACCTCTTACCGAGCTTTTAGCTAAATGAAAAATCTGCCATAGCCTAGGGAGAAGGCATCGAGCAGATAAGAAAGAACAGTGTTTACTAAGAAGCTGTGCTGGTGCAAATAGAACAGGTTTTTCTGTGATGTAAAAATCATAAGGAAACCATTAGGTTAAAAAAAAAAAAGATCAATGTACTTACACGTTTCATTTGCAGCAGTTTTATAGGCTCATTAATTTAACATTTCTCTCTACCTTCTGTCCTGAGGGTGTCTTGTGATTTGTTATTCCATTGCTTTATTTCTGTTGCAACACTTGGTTACATACTGTAAATTGCCATATTGCAGAATAACCCAAAGTTTTAAATATTATTATCTTTTTTTTTTTTTCTTGAAAGAGGGGACAGAAGGGTTGGAACAGTAGTTTTATTTATTTTAGACGTAAAGGTGTTTTTTTAAAATAAAAATAAAAAAATCCATCAAACTATGGACAACTGATTTGGAGAGACTGCATGGTATTACTACTAAGGAACAATAACAACAAAAGGACAGACAGAAGGACGAGATGTCCATTGTTACTATATTCTGAGTATGTCACGCAAATCTCTAGAAGTACCCAATATCTATGCTTGTCTCCACCATTTTCAAATCAAGGCAACATTATCAGAACACTGTTATGCTTTGTATAGAAATGTTCTATGTTTGAAATTTTGTAAATAAAACTATTATTTCAATAACAGTGAATATGGAAATTTAGCCATCCATATTGTGAAATGTGCATAATTTTATATAACATTTTATACATTTTAGCAATCAGAATGAAATAGAACTACTCATCTTATTTTGTCTAATATTTTAAGTAATCTTTGTTAGTTTAAAATCATATAAATTAAACAGAAACATTAAATATATCTTTCTAATAATAGAAACAACAATATTTGTAGTAGTTATTAGAGTGTAATCATTTTAAATTATTTACGGTTGAAAGAAGTAAAGATGTGTACTACCTTGATTTATAAAGCATACTAGAATTTATTATCATGTTAAATACCTGATGTAGTATTATTGTTATTGCTTCTTTTTTTTTTTTTTTTTTTTTTTTTGAGACGGAGTTTCGCT